>JAYRBW010045605.1:0-11441 GCA_036023295.1 Invenusta paracnida
ATATGATTATTGCTAAATAAATATTTCCTAAATATACCTGTGACTTGTTTTCTAATCTTATCATAACGGGATATTAAGGCATATAATAAATTAATCGGGTTTCTGTTAACGGGCTATCATAATATCTTATAAGAACTCAACTAGCCAATACCAATTCGTTAACAATCCTATGCAAGGCTGAGATTCTGTATAGGTCAATTATTTTCTTCATAATAATATATTGCACTATTAACTTGTTGATTTAGCAAACTTAAAGCCTGATCAGGACGACATAGTAGTATCCTCTAAACATCTTCCACATATTTTCATATTCTATTCCGAGTTATCCTTTTTATATATTGCCGTTTGTTTAGTTATTTCCCTCCAATGGCAAACACCTATTCTTTCTATCAGCTGCATTCTATTGTATAGGATTTTTAACGACAGAGCTGGTCATTTATTAATTTTAATGACATACGCCTATTATGTAGTAATCATTTCTATCTTTTTAATTATGTAATTAGTTTTTAAATTTTGTTTATTGAATTGTTTTTTTCTATTTCTGCCCAAAATACAAAATATATCCATAAACTTAGAATAGTTGAATTTGCATCGAAGTTTTCTACTTCTCCCATTAAATCAACACACTAATTTGTTAATGGTACTTACAATATTTTGTTTTCCTTAAATTAAAAAGTAGAAATAGAATAAATATCTTCATTGGTATAAATTACAAATTATATAAAAAGGGATAAACCTGAAAAAATTAATTCACATGTTTTTAAAATTCCTATTCTATGCAGCATTAATAGAAAAAAAGCATCAGTCTTTCTTTCCGTCAAATAGTGTATATAGGACTTTAATTGTAAATGTTTCGTTCAGGTTCGTCAAAAACACGATGTGGGTAAGGACGCGATCACCGATCTCTATAATGTCATCAAGAAAGAATATTCCGGGAAATCGGGTAAGTTGTTCTGAATGGACTACACATTGCTTCTATTGAATTATATACAATGACTACACTTTACAATGATGAAATGAATTTTTACTAACAGTTATAACTAATTATTAAATTATGTAAAAACATGTTATTTGTGTAGTAATTTGTGTAAACATGTGTGTAGAATACCAACTGCAAACTTGTCCTACAGTTGAACATCCTATTTTGAAATATATGTTTCTAACATTTTCTTTGTTTTCATCAGTTCGAGCCTTTGTAAGACTCCCATTTCTTCTTTGACTGATGCATAATATCCAGTCTCTGGTAAAGCGACTTAAGATGGGGTACCCCATTTTATAGGCTATTACTATGTTTGTTCTTTTCATTTACAATTAAATGTAAAGTTAACTTGTTTCTCGATTGATTATTCAGTCCAATGTCACTTTTATCGGTTAATTTATTTATTATTTAATCGACTATTGTTTTATTTGCTCTCAAAATAACGTAAGATTCATTAGCCTCAATATGCAAACCACTACTGAGGTTAAAGAGCACAATAGTCTTAATTGACTTATTGAATATGTTCTTTGATGTGTTAATTTAGGCAGATTCTATTACGTTTGTTCGATTTTATTGAATTTTTTTAACTTAAAGAGGCTCTTTTTAAAGGACTTGATTGCAAGTTATAGTAAAAAGGTACCCATATTTACTTACCCATATTTTAATTGTTGTTTAATCAATCCTTTGTTAAATCTCTTTCCCCATTTTGTAGGTATTGTTTACTGTTTCTCGCAGAAGAACGCCGAAGAAGTGGCATCAGAGCTTCAATTTCGAGGGATCAAAGCGGGCTGTTACCACGGCGATATGGACGCCAGAGCCCGGTCGTCTACGCATTCCCGATGGTCCAATAACGATTTACTGGTCGGTACAATAGCTGGAAATTTATGTGAAGCTGAATAAAAATTCGTTTTCTTTGAAAAAGATTAGTTTTTATTTCTAACTTGATGACTATTAATAGGTGTTACTGGTCTATATTACTGTATATTTCAAAAATTTGCTGCTGATAATTTTAATTTGAAAGAATGTTGATTATTTCCAATTAACTATTAAATTATACAAGAATTTTCATGTTACAATATGCCCAGTAAAAACGTTAAAGTTTATTAAAAAATGATTAGTATATTTTTAAAATAACATGTATTAAAAGTACAATTACTAAAAATAAATGTGTGATATTTTATAATATTTAAAATGCATGCTGGTCCAATTTGAGTAATTCTTTTGGTATTTATTGACTTTTGTTCGGTTTTTAATTGAGTTTCCATTTGAATTCTGCTGGATTGTGATTAAATTTTCTTCCGAGGTCTTTCTTTGAATGAGAGTATTTTTTAAATTCATCTTTCTGTTTCCGTATAAAAATTGCCGTAGATACAATACATTTTTATACTCGAGAAAATTTAATTTTGTGCTCTAGAAGGCAATATTGTGTTCACGCAATACAAATTATTTATGGGCCGCTATGTGGATCGCAACTCTGTATAATATTATTAATTTATTGTAAAGCTGTTTGCTCCTTATGCCGTGAATATGTCGTGAAATATTACATAGAAATCGTCTATCCAAGACGTCTGATTTTTAAACTGTATATTAGGAGGTAATTTTATTTGGCATTTATTGATCTGATATATCCAAAATATGTATTATGTTGCAAAACATCTATTTTATGTTTTATGTTTTATTTTTATAATTGTTGATAAACGAGTAGATACACAGAATCTTACAGCAGTGTGAAACTATTGAATTACAACTGATTGATTACTTTGATACAACCATTTAATTCACTGAAACATTTTTTTCAGGTAATCGTGGCGACGATCGCCTTTGGGATGGGCATCGACAAACCCGGGGTCCGCTTTGTGATCCACTTCACCCTGAGCAAGAGTCTCGACAACTACTACCAGGAGTCGGGACGGGCGGGCCGTGTTGGAGGCAGCACTACTACTGGTGGTGATGTTGCCAAGGACATGGCAGATTGCCTCCTCTTCTGGCGCTTTGGTGACCTGCCTCGGTTGGCGGGTATGGTGTTTACCGAGCAGGTGGGCCTCACCAACCTCTATGCTATGGCGCGCTACTGTCTGGAGGTTGCCGAGTGTCGACGAGCCGTGATTGCCAGGCACTTTGGCGAGGTCTATCGTCCGGAGGACTGCCAGCAGATGTGTGATAACTGTTCTGCACTGAGGAAGGGTGAGTTGAGGCTATAGGCTTTATCCCTGCCGATTATATTTGTTCAACTCGTTACTATATAAATGTAATTTATTATGTTTAGAAAAACTGAGGTTCAATAAATTATGCTACTATATTTTAGTAGTTTTTCTGAAAGGAAAGTATAACCACCTCAAAAGGCATTGATGATGCTTAAAAGCGCGTGATTTTCAATTTATTATTTCGTTACACTTGTATCAGTATGTAACTTTTTATTTACTAGTATTTTTATGTGTATTTCAATTTCAAATTTTTAAACTATACAATATGTAAGAATTTTGTCTGCATATAATGAAATTAAAATCAATCAATCATATACTATTCCTCTAGCCCTCTAAAACTAAATTATATTATATTATATTATTGAATACAAAAGTTAAATTTTCAAAACTGGTTATAATATCAATTACATTTTGTGAAGCCAATATTTACATATATTCCATGAATTACAGTTATGTTTTTATATTGGCCTTTGTTCTATTGCCAAATACATTAAAATCATTATACACATTTTCTTTATTTAAGCCCGCACTTTTTTTTCGTTTTATCATTATCCCCAGGATATGTCTGCACCAAGGTGGACATCACTGACATCTTCCTCGCAATTCTTGACACTCTCGACCAACAATCGACCAATCAAAAGACGCCACGAATCACAGGCCTCAAACTCATTGATCTCATGAGTATGACAAAGTTCACGGCATCCGTTGACAAGAAAACTCCTGGAAAATGTGGGGGCTTACCTTCAACTGCAGATGGCTCCAAACGGGAACAGTACGAGCGGATGATCACCTGGCTCCTGTTGGAGAACTTTCTCAAACACGACTTCCTTTTCACTCCATACTCGACAGTGTGCTATGTGGTCTCGGGTCCCAGGGCTGGTAGGGTACGTGCGGGTCAGTGTCGTGTGGAAATGGACTTTCTTGTGCGTCGATGTGACAAAAAGGTTGGACCCACCTCTCAAGCATTAGGTTTGCCAATGAAAACGCTAGTGTCCGATGCTGAGTCTCGGGCATCATCTTCATCGGCCTCTCATTTACCTTCGTTTTCAAGTACACAAATTCGAAAACGCAAATTTCGAGCAATTCTTGATGATGACGATTCTGATGGAGAATTTGATTTTGCTGGATCTTAATTTGGTCAAATTGTCTTCATCTGACTTCATATTATGTAGATAGTGTTTGTAATATATGTTGTATAGTACACGTATTGTGTTATGTTTGTGAGATATTTTGATTAAGCGTTGTAATATTGCACATCAATTATTTTATTTCTAGTTTACAATAATTGCTTTAATTAATTTTGTTGTAGATACCTAACAGAATTAACCTATTTTAATATAAGTATACTTTAACATATTATTACGGGATTGTGTTTATGAATATATTTTTAAATAGAACTCTAACCATTTATCTGATATTGGTCCATGTTAATAGTAGGGATTACACTTTTATCTCCCCCAGATAATATTTTCACATTTTCAAATTGACTCCCCCACAGAGCATATTTTTAAAATTTAAAATTTACACCCATACCTAGTTCTATATTATTAACATACTGCAGGAGATAGAACTTATGTTTACAAGAGAGACAAAATACCCAATTTCCTAACCCCATACTAAAGAGTTCCTCTGCGTTAACGAGATATCGATTTAAATATTATAGACAATATTACACAGTAGGGGGGGATTAACTACATATGTGAAAAGACGCTGATAGCTACGGTGCTACGAAATAGCAGACGATATCTGGAAACAATTATAATTGTTTCCAGATATCGTCTGCTATTCTATAATTTAATGAGAATTTGCCCACTTTTGTAATTATTTTTCTAACCGGCGGTTTTGTCTTTAGTGATTAGTTTTAATCTTTCTTATAAATATTAAATACGATGGCTTCAGCTAATAATTATTATTATTAGGCAAAAAAGTGTGTTAGCTCATATAAAGAATTGAAATAAGCGTAAAATGTGTTAGCTCTTTAAAAATATTATTAACTTGAGCTAACTATGTTTTTTAATATTGTCAAGCTTTTCAGAAGGTAATTTAGAACTGTATTTGATTAAATGTGTTTTCTAATGAATAAATGGTATCTTATATTGTGGTGGTAAAAATGGTTTATGGTTTTATCTTATAAAATATGGTTTAATAGTTGCTATAGAAAATTTCGAATTCAGAAATATGAATTATAAATAAATTATTACATATTTTATAGTTTCACAGGAGAAAGATATCCCATTTCAATAAGTATATTGAAAAGTATAATATATAATACAATGAAATATTTGATGTTCGGAATAAGTGTTGTACTTTCTTACTTCACAATTACAAATGCCTGCACTGCGGAACGTAAGTAGCTTTAAAGATTGTAATAATAATTCACTAAAAAAGTACGATTCAAATACTTTTCAAATAGAACTGTAAATATTTTGTGTATGGCTTCGTATAAATAAATGATAAAATATAACGAAATATTATTACATAATTCTAGGATATATATTTATCTTAATTGCTCTAAAACGATCGTTTGCATACAGAAAGTAATTGCTTTTATTTACTTTTAGCTTTAAATAATAATGACACTTTAATGTAAAAGAAATTTTATATGAATAATTTTTTATGATAATTTATTGTTATGAGCGAAGAGTTTTGAGAGATAGCGTTTCATGAATATGATTGTTGTATTCAATTATTACTATTAGTTAATACAAATTCTGCTAAATACTAATACCCTAAATATGATATTAATATTTATTTGACAGCTGTTTCTAATAATGTAACTATCTATATTTTACAGACACTCTTGAGATATCAAAATCGCCTAAATGTCTGTACTTGTTGTTAAATTTATGAAGTTTATTAAATTCCGTATCAGAGGTGCTAACTATAATTAATTATGCTAAATTTTACAAAAAAACACTCTATTGTCGACAATTTACAGTGTGATGAATATTAAATCTATGTAAGGATTGAAGCGCTGTTTATTACTACATTATCAATGAATCATAGCTGTAAACATATTTATAGATGAAACTGACCACAAATTATATATTTCGGAAAACAGTAAAAATATATTATCATTTTATTGTTTTGGCGACATAGCCAAGCATACGCAAAGTACACATTTGCGTATCATTTTTTTTCCTAAGCTCCCCTTTGAAAAAATGTTACACTAGATAAAATGACCCAGCTGAAATAATCTGACTATAATAGTTTCAGTTAGCTGATGTAAGAAATATTCCCTTTTACAACACACAATTTCTTCATTTATTTATATTTTAAAATCGGCCAAAAACATGGCCAAATGTGTGTTAGCTCAAACCATTTAAAGAAATGAAATAAAATGGGTTGGCTTTTTAACAACATAACAGTACCCACCTTTTAGCGTCCTTTATAAATGGTATTTACGTATAATTTGTTAAAGTCTGGTGGCGCTATTGACATTGGGCCATACAACAAAGATATATAATTTTTAGATAATTAAAAGGTAATGAAAGAAAAGGACATATTTTCTGAGTATAATGGAATTAGGATAAGCAGAAGCTTTTGGTTATTTTAATCTTTACATTTGTTAATTTTCTAAATGTACTATTTATATTCTTTGCGAAACAAGCAAATTATATTTTGTTAAAAACGTGTATTAAACATATAAAAAGCAATATGACTGAATAATTAGAATTTTTTATCATGGCTTGATATTGCAAATTTGCAATTTACAAATTTGTTTCTTGTCATCTATCCTTTTAATATATCTGAAATGTAGTTGTATATTTATTTGATATATATTATATCAAGTAGTTACATATGTTGAATGCATTATATATAAACATAATATGTACAACACGCTTCACGTATGTATATACGTATTGTTATTATTTCAGAAATAATTTATAGTAGCGTGTAGAATTACTCAAAAGTAATAAGTATTATTACTCCAATACTTAAAACATGCTACTTATACCAGTTAATAAAATACTTTTGTTGGTTTTTCTATCCAACCCGATCTCCATATAGAAGCCAGATGTCACATAGGAGCACATTGCAATTATTTAACACTACATTGCTGCAAATCATTGCGGCTGCAATGCGAATTAGATTTACATAATGTATTTCAGGCAGGATCATGTAAGAAGTGCATCAGCATTGGGCATCACTGTGATAACGAAAAGCATACACGCTGTTGCGGTGAACTCAGATGCAAGGTCCAACGCTTATACAAACAAATATGTATATATGGTTATGGTTATTACGGGGGTTTATTAACAATCAACAAAGTTTCCAAGTTGTCCAAACAGTCGCTTACCAGTTTGTAAGCTTGAAAGTTGTCGATTGCACGCTTTTGGAGATTAATCGAGACTGGTTGGATAGTGCTCATGGTTTTGTTTGTCACAACTAAGGAAATGATAAAACCAAAGTTGGTTATTGACGATAGTAAGTCGTTAGCTTTCGTTAGTGATTCTCTATCCCAACACCATGATTCTGCATTGTATTCTGGATGGAGATGTTGATTGACCATGACGTCGAGAAACGTGACAATATGATCGTAAAGATCATAAAATTGGTAATATGCATCGTGTTCTGCGCACATCGATTAGCTTCATTTTCCTATTCTCAGGAGCCTCTTTAGCAATTACCTTTTCATGCAAACATTGGCGTTTCGGAGAAATTTGGATGAAATAAGCCATTTCTGTTATACTGTTGTTCATGTTGCGGACAAGAGGAACTGAAGAAATTTTTACGATACAAAGGTTCAGAATATGTGAATTAGTTTACATAAATTGCGTTAGGTGCGTCTTTTGAGATAATGGCTTGTAAGCCATTTTTAGCCCCACTCATATTAGATGCGTCGTCGTAGCCTTGTCCAGCACATGTTTCCAGATCCAATCCCCAAGCTTTCCCTTTATTCAGTATTACTTTGGCTAAATATTTTCCAGTGATTCGTTCAGCTTTGATAAACTCCAGAAATTCTTCTTTAACTTCGTTATTAATATCAACATAACGAACAACTAGGGACACTTGCTTAACGTTTCTAACATCTAGCTGCTACTTCATCTGCCAAGATACTGTAAAATCGTGATTGTTTTATTTTGGTGATAATGTGATCCTGCATATAATTTCCTAATAATTGGATAAGTTCGTTCTGTATACGCTGTATTCGTTCCAGAAAATAAACAGCAAGGTAAACAAAACCCCCATCACTGCTTTTGCTATACACCAATCAACTGAACTTTTCTGTCCACTCATGTCGGAATCCGCGATTGCATCCATGTGACAGCTTTTTGGGATAGGCAAATTTGGAGTCACTTTGAAAATGTTTTGTCATAAGACTATACTTATCTTGATCAGTTAAACGAACTTTGTCCTTAAAAATCAATCCTATATCTGTCATTGATTTAGATTCATGATCTTGATTGGAGTGGTCAACATGTTGATCTAGATCATAGTTGCGGTTGACAGGCTGGTCAGGATCAGAGTGGTTAGTAGGTTGATCTGAATCGGAGGCGTCAGCAGGATGAACTGGATCAGTGTCAAGAGGTTGAACTAGATTGGAGTCAGGAAGATCATTATCTGGTAGATTCTGAAAGAAAGCAGTTAATTTTTTGCTGGAATTTGCACTTTCTTCTAGTAACTTAGCTCTCTTTTCATTTCGACATTGAGCAGCACTTCGTCGTTTTTTCGAAGAAAGTATTCAATCTGTAAATAAATAAATGAAAAAGGGGATCGTTTAATGAAAAGGTATGATTTCTACTTTCCACATTTGATTTTGAAATAGTAGCTGATATTATATTGAGACAACTTATTTGGAGATATAGGCATATTATATAATGTAGTGACACAATCAATCAAAAAATGTACCTATATCTCATTTTAATATTTTATGAAATTATTTCTATCTTTCTAAAACAAGAATGACATGACACTACAGCATAAACGGTTGCCCCTAAGCTTAGATGGACTGCACCATTGGATAGAGAATTAAAAATTAGGCGTATATGTAAAAAAATGGCCAGGGGTGTCTTTAGAAGAAGGCAAAATATAGATTTTTTGGAAATAACAGTGTTTTATTAAATTTAGTCTAAAAACATTGATTTCTTTAATTTTGTGCTAAATATGTTGTCGATTTTTTTGTTTTATAGCTTATAATGACCGTTACATATGCACAACATTTTTATTTGTAATAGTTTGAATTCCTATTTTAAACACCTTCCCAATAATTTTTAAATACCGAAGTGTGCTTATTAAAATAAAACTTAATTAAATTAAACAAAAGTGAAAAAATTGTATATACAATTTGTATGTAAGATAAAAATAATCTATAGCAGATTAACAATACGTATTATATGTATTATATATGTGTTATATAATACGGTACCTATAAATGTATTATATTAAATTACCAAAAATGACAAAAAGTGTGTAACTAGCTCACACTATACATAGAAGTATTGAAATAAGCATAAAAGTGTGTTAGCTCTTTAAAATAATAATATTGGAATTGAGATAACCAAGTGAAAAAATTGTATGTACAATTTGTATGTAAGATTTCTTAGTGTAGATAAAAGGTCAAACAACATTTATAAAGTGAAGGGGGCGTTACTGCATCCAAAAAAGGGGCGTCACTAGCAGGGAGGGGGACGTCCGCCCCCTTCGCCTCCCCCCCCCTTGGGTGCGCCACTGGCTTCCTAGGCATAACATTGATATTATTATTATTAATATTACCGAGAGATGATAATAATTATATGATAATATTAAGCACAGTACGATGTAGAATTACACAGATGTAGGCATGCATTGTGTAGAATTGCAAATTACCTATATATTATTCGAAATATGACATATTTGACTGTGTACATATAATGGCAACTACTCATTTTATCCATACATCCATACATAAACACACCTACAACCCATACACACACACACACACACAGTTGTCATTATACACCCATATTGGTGTGACTTCCTATAGATTCATATGTATGTGTGTATATATATACTCTATATAATGTAATATATACACAAACAAATAATATGTACCTAATGGATTATAATTATAATCGTACTGTCATAAATTGTAACACAAATTCGTTTGGGTCCAAATAAGTTTATATAACTTGAGCACGATACGCATTAATATATAATAACATCTAGCACTCTTAGTAATTTAATGTAAAAGTATAGGCATAAATGTTTACACATTTAGAGCTGAAAAAGTAGGAGGTATATCAGTAAAGGTTGTCGAGCTACTCAAATGTATTTCGTTTACCGCGAAGACATATTCATTATGAGATATGAGAATATTATATTTTAAGATATATGAGACGGCTGACTACTAATACTATTTTGCCTTATATGTAGATGAATGTATTGAAGTTGCACAGTGTAGTGCTCTTTTACTAAGCAAATAGCAACGATTGCGAATATACACAACAACTCATCTGTAGTACCTAATCAAAAGCAGCATTGAAGTCAGCTTACACCAAACCTTAAGATCTGTCTAATTAGAAGCGAACGTTGAAAATAATCGTCCAAGAAAATTTTGACTTAATTAAATAGGTACTGAAAAGATCTTCTTTTTAATTACAGATATAAAAACTATTTCTTGGACTATAAATTCGCGGCTGTCTACATGAATTCTGATGAAATGACTTCTCACAGAAGCTCAATAAATGCGCCATCGTCGGGAGAGGAGGTAAAGTCGCGATCAGAATCATCCTTCATAGATGACGAGTTTACCAACATGACTATTGACATCAACGGTTATGGTGGAGGTGGAGGTGGTCCTGATTCCGGCGTTACAACCGGCAGAAACTCCCGCCGGTCGAGCGTGACAGAAGGCCCAGCGGCGAGTGTTACCACGGCAAGCTCCGGTCGACGGTTTTCGCGGGTATCACGTCAGAGTGTGGTTAGTACTACCCCAAGGTCACGGTTCAATCTCTGGTCCAAACAGGTTACACGAATGGTGGGTGTGAGTCATAGGATGGGCCGCAGATACAGCAGGTCAGTTAATACTCTTCTTAAATTCTTCTAGAAAAAATAGGTGAATATACAGAGACCGCGGAACGAAATTTCGATTGGGGGGGGGCTGATATTTTGAAGGGCACCATGACACATAGTTATAAAACAAAAGTATACCTTGCCAAAATATGTTAAATTTGGTATTAAAATCACAAAAATGTTATCATTTACACTTAACATTACAAATACCTTTAATCGTTTACAAAACACTAGACTTACATACAGTTCGTAAAATGTCATGG
>JAYRBW010045616.1:0-11440 GCA_036023295.1 Invenusta paracnida
AAAAGTGGAACAAGACGAAAGAGTCAAAAAAAGCTTATGGTTATCCTTCTAAATCACCAGCATAAAATGATATCTACTTGGTTAATCAAATTATATTGATTGCATGCATAATTCAACGCAAAAGATAAACGTTCGAATTAAAATTTTTACTTTTATAAGTTGTTTTTTATATTTAAATAAAACAACAAACTCAATGTATTTCAATCAAAATTTCCCATATATAATTATAGATAGAGCATTTTTCCTTAAAATTTTTACATATTTTAATAACGCTATTGATAGTTAAATATGGCAACAAAATCTATGTATTTCATTTAGAATTTATTACCCACGTTTTATTTTATATATTTTATTTGATGATTTTTTTGATTTTTTATAAACTGACTATTTTAAAAAAACTTAGTGGATTCCTGGGAAATATATATGAAAACTGAGAAAAATTCTTCTAGTGGGTCAGTTAAAGTAATTTCATACGAAAACAAAGCTTTACTTGTAATAGGATATAAAAAAACTAAAGAAACACATTTTCGCAGTATGTATTGACGTACATATGTGTGTGTGTGTATAAATATATAAATCAAAAATAATTATGATGCATTGAATAAATATTACAAAACTATTTAACTTTACTAAATGTTCTTTGAATCAATTTAAGTTTTCTTTATAGTGAAAGAAATACAAATTCTTCTCGAAATTCGTAATGATTAATTAATTACTATTATGTGGAGTACCAGAATATAAAAATTTATATATAATTTAAATATAAAAATGTAAAACAATATAAAAATAAATAAAAACTAAAACTAAGAAATACATTGAACGTATAAAATTGTAATTAAATATAGTTATTCAGTGACATCACCTTAATTACTGTAATAAATTAATAGTTGGATATATGTCAATTTAATATATTTTCTGACATGGAGACATTTTAAGCGAGTCAACATAAAAGTAAAACTTAAAATTCAATTCAATTGAAATACTCTCCTTTTTAACAGTTCACAAAAAACTTACTCATTTCACAATTCTCCCACACGACCAATGCGATGTAATTTTAAGTATTAAAAATATTTTTCAGTACATTTATATATTTTAGAAATTATTATCAAATTAATTTGTAACAAGATTTAAATAATGATATCCTTTTATTCAATTAGTTTTGATTTTATAAAGTTTAACTCTATCTATATCGGAAGATGTTTTGGCATTTTCCTGTGATACTCAAATGAGCAATTTGTGTGTTCACGTATCCACATCCTAAAAAATATGTATATGTACATTTTTGTGTCAAAAATACTAAAACTTTTTTTCTTTCTTTAAATCGATAAGATTCTGAATAAGGTATTGATTAGTTTTATATAATAAATCATGAAGTACATTAAAAAAATGTTTTTTGAAAAAATATTTTGTCAAAAGTGTTGTTTTTTCCATTATTTTAACACATTTTTTTACTTAAGTGATGACTTAATGAGGTCATAATGACCTCCTCGAATATGGAAGCAAAAAGCTCGGTATGGATAGGGTTAATGCAATTGAATTATATTTCTAGAGTAGATCTAGTACGCCTTTGTGTATTAACTTTAAAAGTTTATTTTCACTTCCAAATATTAAAAGAATTCATGACTCTAATTGTCAGTGCAATCTAGTGTTGCACATACTTATTGTGGCCCAATATTTAATTGTTCATAAAAGAAGCATCAGAATGAGTAATATAAATGAATAATGAAATTTATAATTAAAGAATTTAAGGAAATTATACCCGTCATTTTTGGTTATTTGACCTTAATTTCCGCTCAATTGAACAGTTTGAGAGTCAAATAAATAAAATGTAACCATTTACTTTTTACATATTTAAAATATCGTTTAATCGACATAAAGGACTATGTAAACGTTATTAAATAGTAACAGTCAGTTTGGATTACCAACCTTCAAAGATTATTGATTTATACAATTAAAATATCTTTCTAAAAGTTTGGAAGCATTATTCTTTCTTTTACTTTTCGCTAAACTATGAGAACAAACAACTGTCGACAAAACTTCTCACAGAATATAAATATATTTTTCCTAAAAATATTCACAAAAATATTCTGTATCTTGCTAAAAATTAAGGATAAAAATACAAGGTTACAATAGTTTGAGTTTATTTCGTTTAAAGTTCTATATAAATGTTGTTTTTAAGAATGGAAACGGAAACAAAACGACAAAATATCATACATATAAGTTTAAACTTTCACAATAATTTTCTTTTTACTTATAAATGATTGCATACTAACACATTTACAAGTTGAATACGAAAAAGGAAAAGCGAAATATAATGTTTATTCATTTTTTATAGCTATGTTAAAGTGTTTTATGAAGATATTGATATATATACATAGATATATAAATGACATAAAAGTATGCTCAAATAAATATGACATAATTATAAATTAGATCTTCATTCTTGACTAACACAGTGAAATGAAAGTTCAATTAAATTTATATAAATGTATAACTCTCATTTAAATAAAAAAATTACATCTTGGATAAACTGATAATTATCACCGAATGAAAAATTTAACCAAATGTTGTGATGAAAATAAAGCAACATTTACCCCCACTTCAAACTGTGTACATAGGTTTAAATGCACTTGAGACGGTTTCAAAATTGCATTCAATAAAATTGAATTATACAAACTGTCAACTTATATTATGTCTCCATTTAATTGGATTAATGCTCCCTTCGAGACCCTTGAGATACTGTGTTTGGCTTTATCGATTATAGAAGCCCTCTTGATGTACAAATTGCGGGCGCTACCAGACTCAGATCCCGAATAAAACTAGGACATTTATAGTTTCTGAACACCTCTCTGCCTATTCTACACAAAGAAGATAAATGAAATCGGAAAGTTTTTTTTTGTATGTGTTCTGCTCGATTGGTAATCGTCCAGTTAGAATCTATTTTAAATTCAATGTGGTCTACTGAAGTTAAACCTGTCTACCTGCACGTTTTATATATCGTACCAACTATGTTATGCAAATAGGTATGTTTAGTTTTATAGGGCCTGGAAATGGGTCAAGAAAGAAAATGGATTTCCAATAATGCTTCTATTTCTGTAATTGCGATTAAAATCATGAAAACGGGACATATGTTCTGTAATATGCCCCCCCCCTCCAAAGTAGATGTGGTAAAATATACCATAATAATACCGTTGCAGGCATAATTTTATAAAAATAATTGAATAACTTTCTATAAATTTTGATATAATAGAACAAAGTCAAATTTTAGTAGTCAACATTTTTTCAAGTAAAATGTATCTAAACGCATATGATTTAATTTGTTAAACAATTAAACAAAGATCACTATATCAATATTAATTGCTTCGAAAGCTTCATCTTTCACTTTTGCATCTTTAATTTCTGACGTGCCTGGAATGATTTACCTCAGAATATTTTACCGCATTATATATAATATGACTATTTTCATATGTCATGCGAAAAGTTATCTATCAGCATTATTTTTGATCAATTTCTTCTTCCGTTATGTTTGTTTATCACAGTTTGTTTATAATATTTTTCCAAATTGTCCAAAATTTTCGCCGTTCGCAATTTTTTCTAAAACATATAACTAATTTTTGTATAGGTTTTATAGATTCACTGTTCAAATTGCATGTGTCAGTTCTATTAATAATTAATGTACCCATTGTCAACTATAATATAGTTTATAAGCAAAACATTTTTTCCATTTTATACATCACACTACATACTTCCTTTTGTTCAATGAGATAGTATGAAATAAATTATCTGATCCGGACGATACTTTCAAATGCGAATATTGACCATCTCAGATAAATCTTGTATCGCTCAGTATTTGGATATAAAAAAGAAAATATAGTATTGCACCCATGTGGGAGAAAGAAATTCCGAATTAAATGAAACCAATCTAAATTCTGAATATATCGATTATGGTGTAATATTAAATCAACTTGCGGCATATTATTATAATAGTCGATAATAGTCTATATATCATGCTTTTATTATTTCACACTACCTTGAACGAATCGACATTGTCTCTTTGTAGGTAGTTTTACTCTACGATATATGCTTCTTTCCAGAGATATTTCTAAAGAAGCATTTGCCGCGATTAATTAATTATTGATCGCAATTCAGTGAGGATTTGAACATAGACGCGATGTCAACACCGTTCGTTCCCCTCTGAACACTAAAAGATTCTGATGTATCGCTGTCATTATTTTATTGTACACACAGACTTGTACCTGTACATATATATATACATATGTATAATCAAGTATGTATATTACTGTCTAATTTGTACGAATCTCTATACATACATACATATGTATCCCTATAATATATAATATTATGGACATTTCATGTCCCACATAGTGTTTTTTCCAATAGATTTTTTCGCAATAATAATTCCGCCAATTGGTCAATATGTATCCAATATTTCGTACACAATTCATATTTAGGCCAAATATAAATTGTGTACGAGTTACGTGATGTACATTTTATATGTGACTTCAATTATAGATTTAAATATAAATAAATACACCAAGAATAAATTCAATTCATAATTTTATTAAAAATGATGTTTTGTTGATTTAATGGTTAGTTATTAATTTAAGAGGAATTCAAGGATACATATTCTATTGCTTTTCCTATTATAGTTTAATATGATACCTTTTCTGCATTCTTTATTTATACACAGAAGTACATAATTATTATTAGCTAGCTATACAAGCTAACAGTACACTTGTGATCATAATTAGTTGAAGGTTAATTTTACTGTTCGGATAGATTATAAGTCAATGTACATATAGGTGCACCTCGTATTACTTTCGGAAGGCTTTTTTTCTACTTGTTTATACTGAATATTCAGTGAATAGTTTGTTACGAGATCAATTCTTATATACATAGTTAGTGAACGTTATACGTTAAGAATATACTCTCTCGCTTTTTGTATAAGGCTATGCAAAATACGATATAAAAGTTGACAATGGCATTTCTGTTATCTTCAAAAAAGTTGTAGGTTACTAAATGTAATCGAAAATATTAGCATGCACGAAGTATTCGATCGAATTATATATCAGTTTTGAAAATATATAATAAAACAATGAAAATACTCATTTAAAATCAAAGCTTTGTAATATATTAAACACCCATATTGTCATATTTTACTAAACCAGAACGCACATTACCATATTATACTGAAATAGTAATGGTTTTAAGCAGTGAATTGATTTTTTTTATAAATATTGCACACATACTCAAAATATATATAGATCAACAATAATGTAAACCTTAATTGTAGGATATTGAAAGAATATGGAGTATGCTCCATGGGATTTGATGCCCATGATGGTTTTGTGTTGACAAAAGGTCAACTTAATGCTTTTAAAACTTTATATAAGAAAGAGTCTGACCAGAAGGACTTTTTTATATATACGCATGTTACTGAATACAAATATATTTCCTGAGAACTTCTTCTTATTATTATATTTTCACAAATACGATGTATTCCACGATTAGTCAAAATACATGTTACATTCGTTGAATAAAATAACTTCATTTAATTTTTTAATATTTAAAATTCGATCGATTTTAAATGTTTTAATAGATTTATTTGTTTGAAATATTTATCTATATTTGTATTTGTAAGTATAAATATAATTTAAAGAAAATTACAAAAGTTTTAATACATTTTTTAAAGCTGTTTAATTTTATTAGGGCCGATTACTCTTACAAAGTAAATGACGACTAATAGGAAAGAATAATTCAAAGGAGCGAACCATTTAAAATGGAAATACACATATATGTATGTTAAACCACAATCCCAACTAAAGAATCTAAAATACAGAAAACTATGTCATATGTGTTGTTCATTTTTATTAAAAAAATTAACTTTATATGTATTTATTAAATTTCATTTCAAACATCTCATAAGAAGAATTCAATAGATACTTATTTCATGAAATGATTCTCAAGAAAAAAAGTTAAATATAATGAAAAATTTTACGACGTATGTAGAAATATTTAAAATATGAATTTTAGGAAACTTAATTTTTTATATATCATTATCAATAAAATAGCTAAGAGTAGATTTCATTCATGCGGAAATTATGAAAATGTGTCTTCGTCAAATTTCTGCTTAGGCATTAAAATTAATGTGTATCTATTCACTGAGCAAGTTCAATAAAAAAGTAAGAAAGTAGGGGCTTTCTATAATATTTGACAGAATAAGTACCTTATTCTTACAAATTTCTTTGCTTTACTATATCCCAAATAGCTTTGAAGTGATTTCATCAAAAAACAATTTCAACTACTTCAAATGTATCAAAATGATTTTTATCAATATTTATTAGTTTTAAAATAATCTACTTTATTATATAAAATTTAAACATGTTACAATATAAATACACATATGATTATTTTAGAATTGAATTCTCAACTAATTAAATGCTTGCTAAACCAGTGCTTGAAGCAGTTTTACAAACTCATGCATATATAATTGAGCGTATTCGATATCTACTACGATTTGACAAAGTTGACAAGTTTTAACTCTTAAATTGACACAACCATTAACGTAATGTGTCTACTTACAAATAGTTTAATCAAACAATAAAAAGTTATTTAACGACTTTCGCCAGTATTTTTATGTCACTGAGATTTGAAATTCAGATAAGAAGGTTCCATTTAACCAAACTACTCTTTCGTAAAACATAACACGATTTTTAGTTAATAAATGTACGAATATATACTACGTAGAATGTATCCATTAACAACTTTGTTTTGAAAAAAAAAGTATCCCGTTTCATCAATAATTGCTTGTTAATATGTTAATAATGTTGAACATCATGACAGTAATTGTTTGTTAGTTTTCTGAATAAAAGACTGCCATTTAGTTTGTACCTATATCAATGTTTCCTTCTTAGATAACAAGACAATACACGTGAAGGATGTTAAGAAGTGTTTAAACGTTTATAAATTTTAAGTGTTAGCAAATCCATTTAGAAATATTACCTCAATATGTATATCACTGATTCCCCATTAACTAGTATGCTATATAAATATAAATATTCATTTTTATTAGTATAGGTTTACATAGATGTTATATATCTTGAGATAGAAAAATAGGTAATTGCAAGAAATTTTAAAAGCATAGAATGTTTGAATAGCTTTGAATAGAACGGAGAAACAGGGACAGCTTAGTTCCTGGTTGAAGTTTAATACCTACACACAAATAAATAAGAAGATATATTGTAAAATCGTTATATGTGAATTTATAAAAGTCTTTATTTTACTAAAATGTAAAATTTTCTTTCTATATATTACTATATATAGACAGTTAGATAAATACACTTTCGGCAGTAGCATTCTTTTATATTCTCTAGTACTTTATCCAAACTAAAAACTAAAAATAAAATAGAAGATAAGATAAGATAATACACTACTTACCATATAAAAAAATCTATATATTGTATTTACTCTTTATTAAATAAGCTATGTATGTGAAGCATAGATAAATTGTATATATCGTACCACTAATTTTATCCTTTACTTTGATGTCATTTGTAAATTAGATATGTACTTAAATAGTTATTTTATAGGAGATTAAACGCCAAACACAAATTTTATAAAACTTTCCCTTTTACGGAAATAAATCTGAACACTGCTAAGATAAAAATGTGAAACATTTATATACATAGAAAAAATATCGGAATAAATAACAACATTAAAATAATAACTCTATTTACCAACTGGGAATATTACTCTCAAGTAAAAAAAACTACAATTGTTTAAAAAATGTAATGTAACCGATAAGCCTAATTAGCGGTTATAATATTGATTAAAATACTAAGTTATTTTGTTTTTAAAAACAATTCCTAGAGTAAATTATTTTTTTATAAAAATAAAAGTATACAGTCTTCATATTTTGCATATTGGAATGAATTTTTGTTAATAGTAATTTAAGTTGAATAAGTTCACATATTCCTATTCAATTGCAAAGATTTTTACTTTAAAAGGAACAACTTTTTTCTCATAATTATGAGAACTAACCCTGTAATTATAATTAAACGTATAATTTACACACGATTTAAATGTGGCTTCAATATCAAGTAATTTAATAACTATATTTTAGATTACAATAAGTAAAATAAAAAATTTTAGGCTAAAAAATACTTAATTACAGTTGTAATTAGATATTTACATTTATGGGTGTAGGTGTATGGCGTAGGTATATAAATGTTAAAATTGATCCTCATAATCCACCAAAATTCATACGTGAAGCAACAGAATATCGTGAATTCCGCAATTGTATATTACTCTTTCAGAAGATAATGAGATACAAAGCAAATTGTTTACATTTTCACACCAAATTAAGCTAACAAGAAACATTAAGTGTTATAGATATTTACACAAAGAGTGTCCTACAATTAGGCCAGTTTATGGAGTAAATCAAATTTAGAATAATATACATACTGTTTCAAATAATGATTGATGATAATGAACAAGGAAACTTGCAAAGGACTTACACGATATATTGAGATTTATTAGTTTATAATCAGATTATAAACACAAGTATTACAAAACTTCTGGTCAAGTTCGTAGAAATGCTATTTTATAAATGAAGTCAGATCTTACAAATATAAACGATATTTTAAAGTGGATAGCATTTAGATATTTATTATTAAATATTCTTAAATAATAGGGAATATTTGAGTGTAAGTAATTACATATTGTTATATATTATATTGTTTTTAAGCAGTTTTAATTATTAAACTATTAAAACTCTAAACAGATTTACTTATGCAAGTAAACTGTACAAGTTTAACAGTTAATGCGAAATTTGATATAAAAATATTAATAAATGTAGTAATATTAGACACATAAATATGTGACAGTTTTAAAACCCTGAAAAGATTTTCAAATTCTCCAGTGTACAGAATACGTTAATTAATGCCATTAAACTGACTGCAAACTGTCAATTTCCGAAGAAATAAACAAATTTCAATAGCGACATTTATCCATAAGTCCCATAATTTCTACGTTCTCAGAAGAAATATAAATGCAATATCGACATTTAAGCAATTTTTTTAAATTTTAAATACCAACTAGAAATATTTGCTTCCTGTTTAACTGAGTTGTATACATTTCAGATTAAAAAATTTAAAACCTCCATTTATACACGTTTCTAGTATTTTGGTAAAGATTCTAAACTTTCATTTTAGTAAGATTTTATGCATATGGCAGTCTTCTTAAACACACTGCACACCATATAAGAGATTTATACACGTATACGATTTTGTGTCAACTCCATACCAATATGCAAAATCTGGAGATCGTGGATTAGTTTTTGCATCCAAATGTCAGGAACTCAGACAGTGTTTCCACACCAATTTCTTCCGTCGTTTGTATCGTGCGCCTCTAGAAAGTTCCTTACTGCTTCCCCTTCCCCTCACTTCCTCTTCGATTCGATCATCTTTCTCCAACTCTGATTTCCAAAATGCCTGCCGTCATGGTTTTCTCCATTTACAAATAACATAATTCTTTCACTAAGTATTTTGTAGTGGAACTGTATGAGACAGACTATAGGGGCTGTAAGAATGTAAGTTGTACCAAACGGTGGAAGTTTTTTTCTGCTGTTGTTTAAATGCAAGAAACCATCTAACTTATGTGTTTGTTCTGCAGCATAGAAATGACTTAATTCTAAAAATACAAAAATAATAAACGGACAAACTTAGTACATAAAGTAAATAGTCGAAAAAGTATCTGAATGGTTACAGCAACTTATTAGCTGAATATATGGGAAATAGAAATCAGTGAAGCAATCACACATCTACTATAGCATCTTAGTCAGGTGTGTACTTATACGTAAGTATATTCAGCGATTGGATCAAGGGTTTCTAATAAGGATTAGCAGGCAGCGAACTATGAAGCGTAACCGTCTATCAAATTCTTAGTATTTTCTTTTTAAGAGTATGCATTATGTAAATGCTTATTCATATTATTTTGTTTTTCCCTATTTTATGTCCTATTAAAAATATTCAAATATAACTGAATTTTATAAATGGGTGCCGTATTCTATACTATTGTATCTATACATTATTTTAATTACAACGAACAAAGTTAATAGAAGATTTGAAATTATTGCTAAAAAAAATTTACTGTGCTCAAAATTATAATAATTTGAAACCTTTTTATATGTTGAAAAACGTAAAAAATACTTTAATTATTGGAAAGAAACATATTGGCACATTTTAGAGATAAAAAATGAATCAAATAAGTCACTTATAAAACGCAAAATATGAAGTAACGACTAATTATACTTTTTTGTAATTGATGGCAGCTTATTTTTAAAAATTTAATTTAATTAACATTCTAATTTTAATGAGTTTTTATTTTAGTATCGATTTAATTTATGGAGGGTTATTCAGCGATTTATTGAATATTAACTACATCAATACATTGTAAAATAAAAGCTCACAATAAACTAAAAGTTAATTAAAATTGATAAAACAAGTTTTGTCAATCAATAAGAATATATAATTAGTTGCTACTTAATATGTTTCGTGTTACTACTATAGTGATGTGCTTAATTTATTTGACCATCGGTGTTTTTAAAAAATACACTTTTAAATTTTATTTCGAGTTTTTTTACCTTGTATTTATATTTAAGTATATCAAAAATTCAATCAAAAAGCATATTAGTTTTGTAAATATAATTGAAAGACTTTAAAATTGAAATTAATTTAATTTTTAAATAAAAAATATTTATATAAGTGAGATACTTATTACAAAGGTATGTAATTTTCTAGTAAATAAATAAATAATAGAACTTTACATAATATATGAGTACATTGTATTTATTTCAGATTTTAGTTTATAACTTTATTAACATTTTTATTGCAATATATATTAACCTTACTATTTCTTCTTTCGGTAATTGTTTTAAGGCGTTAAAAGTACATAAGACTAGGCGATGTGGTATTGTAAATCAAGCGCAGCAGTTATTTAGATATTTTACGAAATATACAGCCAATATAACCGTAATATTAGAGGAATTATTATTAACCTATTAATGTCATAGATTATAGATATGTACATTTTACTGTTATATTAAAAAACAAGAATAAAAATGATTCGTTTGCTTTTTGGTAGAATAATAAACACAGTAAAATCTTCTCATTACAACTAAGAAACTATGTTCTTTAATCTTTTTTTGCTTCATTAATATTATCATTATTTTGCTTTCTAGTAAAATAACAAACACAATAAAATCTTCTCATCGCAACTAATAAAATATTTTTTAAATTCAACATGCACATGTTTTTTTGCATTCATCAATTAATTCTCTTTTCTTCCATACCATTTAGACAATTAAACAATAATATGAAGAAAATATTAGTAATTTAAATTAAAGGAATTCTAATGTCAC
>JAYRBW010045627.1:0-11440 GCA_036023295.1 Invenusta paracnida
AATCTTTTCATCCGTTACTACAAGATTTCGCAATATATTTATCCTATCAAGGACAATTAATATATTTTCACACAACTCAACTCTCTGTTCACGGTGTATATACTCTAGCTATAGTCTGTGTGTTGCAAAGAGGTAAAAACTGGTATACCTACCTATATCAGCAGCTGCTGCTGTGTGTGTGTTAATTAGTTAGGCGTCTAAGGATTATCCTCAGTAACGCAATAGCTGTAGTTGACGTTTTCACCAAATCTCCTGTGTCAGGTGACGGGGTACCCATTTTCTTTAGGTACTAGGTGGTCAGGGCCGGACATTTTGACCAAAGATGTTTGGTGGCTCTTCAGCCTCTCTACAGAGGCGGCAGGTCGGCGCGATTTCGGAGTCCAGGCGGTGTGCGTAGCTCCTGAGAGCAGGGTGGAGGCCGCTGTGAAATCTAGAATTGGTCTTCTCGGCTAAGTGTGTCCTCGTTGGCGAGGTCTACGTTTTAAATGTAGACCTTGGCTAAAAATGGGTGTTGGATCGGCGGATCTTGATGTTTCTTTTCAACAGAGCGATAATAGGGGCAGCTGCGATCCTTGCTTCACTTTGGTCATTGTTTGCTCTCTCCGCTGCAAGCCTATCGGCGTGTTCATTTCCGTCGAGTCCGCAATGGCTCGAGGTCCAGATGATGGAGACGTGGTTCCCCCTATTGGCGATGTTGTTAAGGTGTTGGGTGGCCATGACGACATGATATTTGTTGTTGTTTCTTTGTTTGCGGATGTTATCTGTGAGTGAACGACTGTCCGTGACGATGGTGGCACTCGACCATCCCTGTCGGTCTGAGAGCCAGCGCGTGGCCGATTCGAGGGCTATTGCCTCTGCTTGGAAGGAGTTGCAGTGCTTGCCCGCTGGGATGCTTCACTCTTCTTGCAGGGCGTCTTGACAGTATATCGCCACTCCGGCACCTATAAATTCCTTTATCGGCGGAGGCGTCGGTGAAGATAGTAAAGTATTGTGTGCCGTTGGATGCTAGGGTCTTCTTAGCTGCTGTAAGTTGCTCCTCAGTGCTGTTTTTCTTCGATACGGGAGCGTTGATGATGCTGATTTTGTCTAGGTGGTTGTCCCATGGAACTATTGGCCTTGTGTGGCGGTCTTCCCTTTTAAAGTTTTCTGCACTGTTGTCTACTTCTATAGTACTGAAGTGTATCCAGTCATCTTTTTTTAGACGTAAGCGGCTTTGTTTTTCTGTGAGTTGACTAGTTGGGTGTTCTAGTGGAAGTCGTCTTGCTAATTCTATTTTCTTAGCGTTGCGTAAACGGTAGCTAGTGTGCATGGTGGTACGTTAATCTCTGCGAGAACCGCCTCTTTGAGGTGCTGCGAACTTTGAGGAAGACTATCCGAGCTGCATGGCGTTGCGCTATTTCAATCTTTTCTCTGTTTGTTTTGGGTAACCAAGGGGTCCAGGCTGGAGCGGCGCACTCGGCTACAGAGCTTTGTAGAGTGATGTAAATCTTTCTTAGGTCGCTTTTGTTTCTTCCCCAATCAGTACCACCGAGCGCTAGTAGGACTTTGATTCTTGAGTCCATTTTGTCCGTAGTTTTCTTTACATGGGTTCCAAAGCTTAGGGTGCGATTGTAGGTTACCTCTATGACGGTGGGATTGGGGTTTGTTTTAAGCTCAGTGTTGTGGATCTTGATAGTGGGGGTCCAACTGGCTTCGCGGCTGTCGATGCTAAAGACGCTGACCTCATATTTTTGTATGCTGAGTCTCAGACGCTAACTTTTGCTCCAGTCAGCTATATGTTCTACGGCTGTTTGCATGAGACGTTGGGTCTGGTGTTTATCGTGGTGTTTGATCCAAGCAGCAATGTCGTCAACGTAGAGGCTGACGCTGACCTGGGGGTCGAGTCCTTCTGTTACGTCGTTTATGAATATGAGAAAAAATAAGGGAGAAAGGACGGCTCCTTGCGGTAATCCTTTTTTGAACTTTCGTTTTTTCCCACGAGTGCCGAACGCTACTTGGGCAATTCGGTTGGTTAGCCAGGATTTGATCCATCTGATCCAGGTGTTTGGCATTCCTAGCTTTGCTATTTTGTGATAGAGTCCTTCTCGCCAGATTGTGTCAAACGCCTTTTCATAGTCGAAAAAGTGTCAGTATAGTGCGTTTCGGAGGTTTTTCGTGAAAGGCGTCACTGATCTCTTGGAAGAGGCTTAGAGTTTGGTCTGTGGTAGAGCGATGTTTACGAAAACCTGCCTGATTGGGGTTCAGAAGTTGTATATCCTCTAAGAAGAAATGCAGTTTTTAATGATTTTCTCAAGGAGTTTGCCCATGCAAGAGGATAGACTGATGGGTCTGTATGATGAGATCATTTAGAGGGCCCTTGCCCTTTTTGGGGATCGGGATGAGAATGACCCTTCGCGATTGTTGAGGACTCCATCCGGTGCACCAACTATGGTTGAAGATATCTAGGAGGTAAATGAGAGTGTTTCTAGGCAGGTGAGTGAGCATCTCCGGTGCGATGTTGTCAGGTCCGTGTGCTTTGCCCGTGGCAATTTCTTAGATTGCAGTTGTGAGTTCTGTGAGTTTCAGGTCTGCTGTTTCGGGTCCTTCAACATTAGGGCTACGAAGGAGCTGGCAGTTGGTCGCCTTCATTTTCCGTGAATCTTTGTCTGATAGTCTCTTGCTAACTCTGGCGTATTCATTGACAAAGACGCTGGCTTTTCCTTCTTTTGAGCGATATTCCTTACCATTGTGTATAAGGATCTCGTCGCGGTTGTTTGGTGTGCGGAGGTTTTGTAAGCTGCGGATGATTTTTCATGCCATGGTTTCGTCGGTGGTTTCTTCTAGTTCTTCGATCTTTTGGTGTTAGAGACGTTTCCTGGCTTCAGTTACTAGAGTTGTTACTACTAACAGCTGCTGCTGTTGTTGTTGTTGTTGTTGCTCAGATTACTGTATTAATTAGGGCCCTACAGTGCACTGTGTTCGTATGCTCGGGGTTGTCCGCAAGTACGGAGAGGGGCGGTGATAAACCACCAAAACAAATCACTCTATCGGTGTAGCTAGCTGAGCAATCTTGGAGTCAGTGAATAAGATCTTCTGGGGCCATTTTGCAGTGAGGACATATTCGGTCGGAACCCGTATGATGCTTCTATAGGCTTCTAAAATGTGCGAGTGTCCGCTTCTTAGTTGAGCGAGACAGACTGATTCCTTGCGGTTGCTAGTAGAGTCTTTGGGTTGTTTGAGGTAGGTCAATTTGATGCGATCGTGTTGTATTTCTGGGTCTTTGATGCGTTGTTTGGTATTGGCTGTTGCTGATCCGTAAGTAATGAAAGGGTTTTGGGGACCTTCACTAGTGGCACTAGTGCATATCAATCTTCAGTCTATCCCTGGTACTCCATGGTTTGATTGGTGATAGCGTTTTCCACTTTTGCCCTTTGCCATTGAAAACTTTGTTCCAATATTGTTCGGAGAAATGGTGCCATTCCGTTTTCTTAAGTCTTCTTTCGATCTTAATATTGATTAATTGGTTGAGAGGGTTGTCTTTCTTCTGTCTGGTAGCTTTCTCATGTAGGATTACTGCGGCTGCAGTAGCTCTTTGAGAGGTTGGACGTTTGCTTCAGCCATGACTGCTTTGGATGGTGTGCTCTTTAACAGGCCAGTGATGCATCTCGATTCTTTAAGTTGTAACTTCTTTAACTTGGAGAGCTGAGTTTTTGATAGCCAGGGTATCCAGGTGGGAGAACCATATTCTAGTACTGGAAAGCACATAGTTTCGTATGTACACTTCAGGAGATGTGTTTTGAAGCCCCATGGCGTGCCAGAGAGTGCTCTCAGCATCTTTAGCCTGCTATCGCCCTTCTCAAGGAACCTATTGACGTGTTCATTGAAGGACAATTTACGATCATACGTAACCCCCAGGAAGGTAGGGTGTGCATTGAAGGTGAACTCCTTTCCATCTATTGAGATCTTAGGTTTAAGGTTAGCTTCGGTTGGGTCTAATGTGAACAGAGAGACTTCATATTTCGTAATGCTCAGCGTCATTAACCATTCCTTGCTCCAATTGTGAATGCTGTTGCAGGCTTCCTGAACCCTGAATTGATCCATTGCCGGGTTCAATTTGGAGTCCTACAGGGGTCTGTATTGGGACCTTTTTTGTTCGTCTTATACTCACTAGATTGCCCAGACTTCATAATCGGCGAAAATAATAACCTGGCAATTGTACAATTCACAGACGACACAACCACTGTAGCATGGGGAAAATCTGATGCTGAAGCGGGTATTACGATGAATGGGGCTTTACAACGATTTGACAGATATGCTTCACACAACAAACTTTCTGTCCAACCGACTAAAACCCAGCTTCTACGATGTGGAACAAGCCCCCCAGGACAAACAGCAGTCCCAGCAGAGATACACATGAGTGGAGAAATATTAACATATTCTCAATCCATAAATGTGCTTGGTGTCACAATTGACTCCGGTCTAACATGGACAACTCACTGTGAAAAGGCTGCAAGCAAAGCCTATGTTGCCCTGAAGCAAATCAAAAGAGCAACAAAACTGTTACCCATGCAAGATACCAATATGTTAACAAAAGCACTAGCTCTCCCACACTTAACTTATTGTCAAACACTACTAGGAGAAGCAAACGAAGAAGCAAAAACTTTATTAAATAGAGCGTACAACGCAGCCGCCAAAATATCAGCGAGAAAGCAAAGAAGCAATGAAGCACACTCAGTCTTGAAATGGAAATCGCTGGAGGTAACCCGCAATGACGCACGAGGGAAATTTGCGCATAATATCTGGCGAAACGAATAATCGAGCTCGAGCTACCTCCGACAATGTCTGCCAGAAAATATAATTGGCGAATATCAACCAAACTGCGAACAGCAGAATGATCACGCGATCCGGTCAAATTGAGGGAGACGATGTCCAGGATGAAGGTTGGAGCCATGGCATTTCGAACTTGGGGGCCAAAAAGTTACATTTAATATATGGATTTTTTATAATGTATTACATAATAATGAATCAATGTACTTTTAGAGGTAGTAATTACGTTCTATAATGTACAAAACTATGTTTTTCACATTGAACAATAAATACAATACAATACAACTATATTATAAAATTTGTAATAAAAAGAGAACTTAGTAAAAACTAAAAAGTCAACAAAACAGTTGACAGAAAGAAAAAGATTAAAATATTTTAATTTTTTACAATTATCACTCAATTTTACTTAGGCACCATAAAAATAAGAACATTACTTAAATAAAGTACTTTTTTATAAAACTAATTAATATGTAATTTTTGCAAATTTAGAAAATTAAAGGTAATATTGTTAATTCCTTATTATTGCATAAACTATTTACTGAGCTATGATATATAGTTCGGCGCATTTATTTAATAAATATAACGCATTACTTATATAATATACTGGTATGCTTGTTTAATTTAATATATTTTTGATTTAAATTTTGATATAATTAGTATATAATATAATAATAAAATATATCATATAATTATGATAATTGTTATAAATTGATATATTTTCGTTATATAATATAAAGGTTTACTGATTACTTTATAAGTCACCACATACTTTGTTGTAGTTCCTAAATACTAAATACTTTTGGAATCCAATTACTTCTTACACTATAGATAATCTACTTATATTATTATAGTATAAAATTTAATTAACTAAATTTGAAATCCAGAGTGGGAAATTTTAGTAAAATATACAATTAAATGGTATTCTGAACCAGATTAGTGACAACTATTTTTTTTTTTTAGGCAGATAGTATACTAATTATTTTGTTTGTAGTGTTAAAATCATTTGTCGTATATATAGTAACTATTAAAGTGATGATTTGATGCTTGGTATGCAGTATGCAGTGTCTCGACTGATTGAATACCTCAAAGATGACGAAGAGGAGGAGCAACACTCGAAATGGTCAAGGGCCACCAGCTTGGATGAAGCTTTCACTGGATACTCCCGAGAACTTCTCGGTAGACTGCATCGGAATCAACGGATCCATTTAGATGTTCAGATTCGTTCTCCAGCTATATGTCTGCCCCAATATGGTGACATGGTCAAGTGAGCACATCATTGTGTTTTGATATGCAATGTTATATAGATTTAAATGGTGTAAAGGGTGTCACATAATAAAGGTTCATTTATCTTTTATTTATTTATTTTACGCTCTTGAAAAAGTTGTATGCATAACGCAACATGTTAAGTTAATAAAAAATGTTATTATAAAATTCTTGATTGTTTTATTTACTTGGCTTTTTTAAACATTTACTTTACCTCGTTTTTATTTAAGACCATTTATTGATAAAATCAAATATTGTTTAACAGAATGCATCCTATTTCCAGCTCATTCAAAGATATTTAGTCTTAGTTTATGTTTTAATTGTACCATAAAATATTCTTTTATTTTTGGCATGAAATTTATTACGTAGTACAAATTGTTCAATTACGTAACCCAATTATCAAGTTAATACTAATTAGTCCTAGTTTTAGTTACGTGTGTACTTAATGACTCACGACACGTGGTTTATTGCATAAATACTAGTCTATGTGGCTCTATAATCAATACAGTCTCTATACAGTCAAACTGTTTTTAATATTTCATGTTAATATTATTTTAATTTGGTGTTAACTCTTATTAGATATTGATCTGATAAAAATTTAGATACGAATAATGTTTAAAATGTATTTGATTTTTGAATAGTTTATTTATGACCTGTATTTCTGTAGTTTAAAGATTTTTATGAGACCATATGAGATTCATGTTTTGCTATCTGTTATCTCTTCTTACAGATGTTCAGAAGGTGATCATTTATTGATCGTAGATTTTGGCGATATTGTCTCCAATGATGCAAACGTAGATCAGGTATATTTCGTATTTGTTGTGGAATTTTTTTTTTTTTAATTTCGAATTTAACGATTTAAAGCTAATATAAGTATAAGTCGATTTGGAACTGTGTGCAAAACTGCTGAACAATCGAAATAATTAATTGCTGTATTGTATTTATTTTAAATGTTTATATTAAATTAATTCAGTTACATTTAAAAAATGATGTGTTATTTACATTATTAAAAGCATTAATATCTACTTCTAAATGCGATATTTTCTTTTGTTTCTGTAAGAATGCTACATTCTCATCTCTTCGTTTTGTTTTTCCAATTTTAATAATTATTAGTGTGGTGTGTACTTCCTAGCCTTAACCTTTGATTTCAATTTGTGTTATACATACCAAAATTCATTTTACAGTATTTTGGGTAAGTTTTGTAAGCTGATTGGTCTATTTTTGACTTGCAGGATATAATTGGTTATCACAAGTACAGTGCTGAAGTGAGCAGTCTCCGTGTGCTATTTGTTCCATTCCGTAAGTTAAATTTAATTCATATTTTTTCATATCCTATTTATTACTAAATCATGTATTTTAAAGGTTTTCTTAACGAATTTAGGTACGTGTTTCTTAATATACATTTTATTAATTTTTGTATGAAGAAGTTTTAATTAAAAAAAAAAACTACCTAGTTTTTTGGATTCTTTAAAATGCTAGCTCTATCACTCGATTTATATTTCATTTATATTTAAATTATGACTTATATTATATTTCACTCGAAATATTTTAAATTATAATATTGAAAAAAAAACACGGAATGTAATATTTAACATTTAATTTCATAAAGTTTTATACTTAGGGATGTTATAGTGGGAGGCATTATTGTAAATGTTAAGTTACTCTTGCGCAATATGCTCTTTGTCTCCGTACATTAAAGTGCCAAAGACCAAATGGACAGTACAATTAGCCCAACCCGACAAGAAAGCAACTCTTTTGTCCGATCTCAAGATCATCTTTAATCTGAGCACATCCGTCACCGCCAAGATAAAGCCACGGTACGTCATCTAGGTTACATACTTACCAAATAAGCTTATGATAGACTGGATCCCAAGTTTATTGGTGGAACTTTAGTACTTCTTGAGTTATGTTCAAACAAAATATGTTTCAAACTATATTTTAATTGATATATTGTTTTTGCTCCAAATACAGCATTAGTATTAAATGAAATATGGAAAGCACTAGCTGTAATTTAAAAGTATAATTTCACAAATTTTCTAACCTCTGGTTCCTAGTCATGTGACTTACATATGAGCTAGAACAGAAATTAAGCTTGTTATGTACACAGAAAAATAGTATGTCGTGTTGCGCAAGAGAGAGAGAAATTATTTAATACAACGAATTAATAAATAGGCTTACGTAACAAACTTGTTATAGGTATATATACAGAGAAAGAGGTTGCCGTGTTACGCAACCTAAAACAAGAAAGGAGTTTATTATAATAGTGCAGAGAAATTAATACAACTGGAGAGAAAGTTATAAGGTGAATTAGTTGATGAGATAAAGTAGTTCCTCACGTTCGGTTTTTCTGTTGAGAGAGAGTGAAAATTGGGCAATTTTAATGGCTTCCTTAAAGCGGAGATTGATTTCCTGGTGGTCCTTGGCTAGGATAGTGACAGTGAATTTATCGCTGCAAACTCTTGTGTGTTTGAAGATGGAGGAATTGGGATTAGAGAGGTGTTCGTTATACCGCTTGTGTAGCGTTTGTACACTGCTTCCGATATATTCATTCCTTTCATATTTATATATTAAAAACTTAATTCAAAGCTTCTTAAATTATGAAAGTGATTTAGATTATAAATGTACTCAATTATATTCATTTGATTAACCTCTATTCTCAGCTTCATTAATTTTACTTTGAATTTTGTCGGTTCTCTTTCTCTATTTCTATCTATTTGATCCCACACTCAGTAAATTTCTCTTTTCCACATTTATGTCTCCATAAGGAGTAAGTTCGCGGTGAAGATGGCTGCTATCCACATTGGTTGCACGGAAAGTCACATGCAGGATCTGCTGGCTCTTCTATCAGATCCTTCTTTTTTTCCCACTACTTCCCCTACAAAGACAGGGGAATTCACGAAAGACAACGCGATACATGACTTTGATGAGGTGGAGAGTGGTGCTGCTTTAAGTGAGATACCCCTCATACTTTTATAATTGGGTCTGAGGTTGTTGCTTTTAAAGTGGATCTATTTATGAAGTATCTCTATAGTCATCCAAAATTGTTTTTATTATTTCACATTAGTGGTTTCTATCTTAATCATGATTAGTTAGACAAGTTAGGAAAAATGTAATATAACTTTAACGGACTAATAGTATATATTTATTATGAAAGGAATGAAGTAGTTTATGCGATAATTTATTTTCAAAGCAAACATTATATTATTATATTCTGTCTGAAGATAGAAAAATACGTAAAATCTGTTTTTTACGGATGTTAAAATCTATATCTACAATTATTTTGGATTTCAATTTCGATTAGGATTATTTCAGCATGTAGTATTTAATTATACAAAAATGTAAACATAAAATAATTGTTAGATATCTATCGGAAGCCAATATACATCAATTTATAATAAATATTTTCATTGATTGAACATTTAGTTTGTAGTCTAATAGTTACCAAAGTTAAATTTTTATTTAAATATTAATATGCGACTTTGTACCATTATTTCTCCCTTTCACTGCCCTCCCATCACCTATTAGAGAAACAAACCTTCAGGAAGTCTGTGATTCGTCGACCTATTCATCGACGCTCCCATTTGGCACAAACTTTTCCCAAATTAAGAAACAGCATTGGCAGAGGTCGAAGTTCACAAGGTGAGTTAAAAAAAGGATGCATATAAATAGAAATTAATTCCATAAAGAGCGATCATATTAGATATAAAACAGCTGCACATTTGCGAACGGAATTGATTAGTATTCTAAAACATATTCACTATATTTTTACTGGTAACCTAGTGCAAAATATTTGGACAGAATTTATTGGGGTTACTATTGGTCAGAATTCTTAATTGGGGTAATCTGCTAATTAAATCGAGTTATTTTTAATAATTTGTTTCCCTTAAATGCTATTTTGTTAAACAAAATCTGTAGTTAGCTTAATCGACTCTTAATATTATGTTACATTATCGCTCATTTTCTTAAAAGAATCTTCTATCAAATTTATTTGAATATTAATTATTGTGTCATTAAATGCTTATTAAATATACTTTCGTCAAGTTAACATAAACATTTTATGTACCTACCATGTTTACCTAGAAAATGTTGTTTTATCGGTATTTATAATATTGAAATAGAATAACATCTTAGAATCTTAGAAATCTAATATAATCATTTTACTGTTTAATTTATTTTAAAAATCTTATAAATTTTAACGGAGAAATTCTTCTATTTCGATAGTATTAAAGCCACAGTTTCAACTCTTACCTATTCTGTATGCAGTTTAATACTAAAATAATGTGATTGGAAAAGTTTTCAAAAATAGTGCTTTTAAAAACTGATAATATTATAACTAACGTATATGACATGGAAACAGTTTATGCTGTAGTAAAACAATTTTAGATATATATATTAATGACAACTTAGGTACTTATTTAATACTATGACCAAAATTATGTTTAGTCAACATCTAAATGTTGGTTATAATGTTCGTACTGTAATAGCGAGGACCCTGGTTCGATACTCTGCATGTCTATGACGAGCTCCATAAAGAGAGTAATTCGTCTGGCATTTGAGTATTCGGTGATTGGCAAAATTACTTTATTATTTTCTACTACTTTTATTCTAACAAATTTATATAAAATTGATTAAAATACAATGATTTTCTATTGACAACAAAACAATTTGACAATGAGTTAAATTATATTCTATTATACTTAAAAATAGTAATTTTAATTATTAGATTTCAACTGTTTGCATTTGTGTTTAAAACATTGACTCATGCGATTACATTTTTTATTTTCTCATAAAATGAAAACGATTTCTAAGTCGATTTGGCCGTTTTTATATAATAATATAATTAATATTCATCCATTCATTTACTCCAATCGATCATCATTGAATCAGCTTCATCAGATGACGGTATGGACAATCTTGAACTCCCTTCTGCTGATGGCTATGCGTCGTCAAACTTGCTCCGATCAACAATCCGTACGTCTCATTTAATCATAATTATTCTGGTTATTTTTGAATTAACTATTTAGTATATAATTTTTATTAACATCGACATGTTTAACATGTATTAACATGTACTAATATATTATGTACATATTATTATATTATTATATTATAACAATATATTATTAATTAAATTATTTAATATGACATTGATATTTGACCTTTTTTAATTGCCTCTAAATAAATTATAAATTTGTTATATTACTTGTTTAAGAAATAATATTAGAATCAAGGACTACTATAACTATTGAAAGGACGTGAAACAATCAAAATGTGTGAATTTGAGTAAAAGTCTTAGACTAATTTTATTATATTTCAGATTCTATATGTCCGATTTAGCTGAAATTTTGAAATATGAATGAATTATGTAGTC
>JAYRBW010045638.1:0-11440 GCA_036023295.1 Invenusta paracnida
TCTCTCTCTCTCTCTCTCTCTCTCTCTCTCTCTCTCTCTCTCTCTCTCTCTCTCTCTCTCTCTCTCTCTCTCTCCCTTTCTCTCTCTCTTCACCATTAACTTAATAACTTTTACTGTCTTATTTTGTGTTTCTTTTCAATCTTATTATATAATTCTGCTTTATTGCTCTTATTCTGGTTTATATTATATGTAATGTCCATGTTTAATAAACAGTATTATTATCATTACTTTTTACATCTCTTGTTCAAACGTAATTTTTTACTTATTTCATTCGCGGCCTGCTTTGTATGCCAATTTTTATACCTAAGATTTACATGTAAGAATTGTAATATAAATAGTATTAAAAAATAGTATAATGATATTAAGATATCATGCACAACAAGTTAAAATGAAAATAAATGAACATGTAAGAATATTTAAGAATATTTCAAGTTACTATATAGCTGTTAATGCTTGATATCTTAAAATATTGTACTAAAATGTAAAATTCGTAACATTATTTTTTTACATATATAACTATTTTTAATAAAAAATACACTTTATACACGCATATCTATATTTGATTCCATTCATTTGTCTTCCCTTTACACATGTAATAATATAAATACAATACTGTCTATATTATTAGGAGTAACCAATTGATACCCAAACATATACTGACTCACTCGTAAAGTGATTTAAAGTTAATTAAAGACATAATAACTACAATAAACACTGTTCTAAATCATTATTGTGGTAAACAAAGAATGTACGGTGTCAAACAAGAAATATGTTATGTATAGTTGTATGAAACTATATTACCTATATGCAGTATCTATGTATGTTAAAATGTCTGTGATACTTCTTATTTGCAAGTGGTGACTTATATTTTAAGCATAAAAGGTATAGTGTGACTTAAGTCCAAAATATGTAGTTATACAGGAATAGATATTATTTCTATACTCATTAAGCATAGACCAACATTTAATTCTACAAACATATCTACTTGATACATTTGTTGTCAGTATTGTAAGCAGAGTACTCGTTATTGCTAGAATATAATAATCATGACCACAATTATACTAGGCGTAATAAGATAGATACTACATATATAGAATGTAGCTTAATGCAGAAAAGAAGAATATATTATTTAAGTTAGTATGAATTAACAATTGTTATTGCCACCAAACAAAAAATAAAATTTAATAAAAGTAGATTTATATATACCTAGTATTTAAATACAAAAAATGATACAAATTTAATTCATATATTAGAGTGCTTTTTTTACAATGGTTGTAATAATATTTTACTGGAAAGAAAAACAGAAATACCTAACACTTTTATGATTTATTGTTTAGATCATTTTACCTCTCTAAAGGATGTACGCCTTAATTGAGTACTACGCATAAACCTCCGTTAAAAGTATTTAAAAATGTTAAGGCAATTATTAACGTCCAAACAGAAATGGCAATTATTATATAAGGGAAACTTACTTTCAAAATGTCATCGCACAAAAAAATTTATTAACAATTACTACTATTTTATAAAAATATATTTTTTGAATGCAATGTGTCTGATTTACCTTTGCTTCAAGGATAGTTCTGAATTCATCATTAAACCGAGAGAGAAGATCGTCCACACGTGACGTGTCATCTCGCATCAATGTCCGTAGCATACTGCGAATTTTCTCCTCGCGCCCCGCATCAAGATAGGACTGGAGAAGTTGAGCTAGCTCGGCTCCCCCCTTTCCTCGGATGTCAGGTATTGACCGCATACTAGAGGCCAGACTGGCTCGTAGTCGTTGCTCCACTCCACCTCTGTAAGCTCTCTGGAATTGGGAGGCAGTGTGTCCAGCACCTCCTGGCAAATGCGGACCAGTGCCTCCTGTCATGGAGCGTTGCTCAAGGTCCCCAAGATAGTCGTAGGATTTACTTCTGGACTGTTGCGATGTTCCAGTTCCTACTTGTCGTCCAGCAATACCGTCGTATAAGCTTTGAAGCTGAAAAACGAAAGAGTATACAGATTAGATAACACACTAAAATGAACTAGAAATGGGTATTTAGAGAGACAATTACCTCCTGATCACTGTTATCGGATGCGCTATCAAAGGCATCGCCATCTCCATGACTAGCTCTGCGTCCCTCATTGGGCTTCGTTTCCTCTCCAGTCAACATATTCTCTACTGATTTGGCACGCGACGAAGCCCTTAGCCCTGTGCCTCCACGTTGAAACATTCGACCTCGGGCAGTCCCTCCTCGTACATAACGACTGGATTTTTGGTCACCATAGTTGTCGTCATCACTTGATTCGTCTTGAGAACTGCTGCTATTTCCTGGAAGTTTATTTTGCCGGCGGGAGCCAGTAGATTGTTTTCCACCTCCACGCGAATTTAAGGATCCAGTTTTTTTTAAAACCGAGTCTCCACCAGCCATAGAGTCGGAGTCCGAAGGTAGTCTACCTCGCTTGTTTTTTGAACTTTCAAAAAGTGTTGGCTTTCCTTTAGTGAGAGCAGCTGGAGAAGAGCTTTCGGGAATGCTTTCGGGTAATTCCGATTTTTCTTTTACGCGTTCTTTTCGTCTTCTATTTTCCATCATAGCTGCAGCCATGTCTTCATAGCTTTGTGGCGCTGTACTATTTGATTTCTGTTTCTCAGACTCTTTCTTATCAAATATATCTGTTGAAGCTTTTCTAGGCATAGGAACAGGAGCTTTGTGATCTAAACCTTTTGCACCAAATTTGGAGTCGGGGCCTGTGTTTTCATAACCAGTTCCAATTCCTAATCCAGTGTTTTCGTATCCAGGCACACCTTGTTCTGATGGATCTAAAGGGACATAATCCAATTTAAGTCTTGTTGGTAATTCAGGTGGAGGCTTCTCTTGTTTAAATTTTCCCGAAAGTCTGTCAATTTTCTTTTCAAATCTCTGAACTTTGTCTCGCATTGCAAGACGCTCTGGTTCATCACAAATCGAAGAAGAGTCTGAAAGAAGACGATCAGAATGTGCCAAATGACGAAGGTTTGGTTGCATGTTTTGAAGTTTTTCAGATTTAATCTTTTCTTCACTCGATGGGATTTTGGGAATTTTCTTCCTAATGTCTTGTTGTGGTATACTATGTATTTTCTTTTTATCTTCATCTGATGAATCACTGCTACTAGAATCACTGCTACTAGAAGAAGAGGAAGATTTATGAGTCTTTTTTCTATCCGAGGTTTTTTTAGAAGTTGAAATTGATTTAGTGTCATTAGGTTTTTTAGCCCCTGCTGGAAAATCAGTTTGTACCATTCTATCATCTACATCAGGAAGACTAACTTCACCGTCTGAAAGATTTTCTAGACTGTTCATCATATTTCTGTTGAAGTCTTTCATTTTATCCAAAGTTTCATCGATATTTGTTATATGGCCCGCAACATGATCAATTGCTTTGTCCATTTCAACAATATTATCGGAAATCTCATTAGAGCGCTGGTTTTTACTGCGTTCTCTTTTATTTTGCCATTCAGCGACTTCTTTGACTTCATTTTCACGACGCTTCTTACGATCACATTCCTTGCTTTCAACTTCAGATTGTGCTTTCTTTTGATCTTCTTGCCGGCTATGCAAAATATCTTCAACCATTTCTTGTAAGACAACTGGACCTGCTGTAATATCTGATGATATTGGAGGTTCTAAAGATTTTTTCTCGGTTAAATGTGATACTGGTTTGGATGGTGGCTCTGGTTTGTTTTGTAAATTTGTTTTCTGTAAGGATGGTTGAGATACTTCGGGGACGACTCCTTTGGGTTTATTTTCACTACTGGGAGAAGAATTCTTGGCTGTAGAAGATTTTTCTTCTGGTATTACGTTAGACTCACCTGCCATTGTTACCGATTTGTGAAAATGAGGCTTCTCGTTATCCTTTTCAGGTTTTAATATTGATTTTGGTTGTCCCGATGTGCGTTTTAATGAGATGTCTTCTGAATTTGATATTACTTTCCCCATGTCAGAAGGTTTTGAATTATCTTGTTTTGTCAAAGTTGAATTTTTTGTTAATGTGCTCGATGTTGTTGGGTTCTTTAAGGTCACTTCCTTACTAGCTATTATGCTGGTAGTGGCCGATGGCACTTGAGATTTCTTTGACCATGTAAATTTAGAGGGTGCTACAGCGACAGCAGGTTTTGGTACTGGCTTAGGTGGCTCTAAGTTCGTTACAGGTTTATTACCGTCATGTTCATAAGCGGTAAGGGCAGGTTTTATTTGATTTGGTTTACTGCTTGCCACAATTGTTGGATTTTTCTGTGTCTTAGGAGGAGGCGGTTCTTCTTCACTTTCGGATTCAGAAGTTGTGTAAGAAGTTGTAGAGGAGTAACTTGATGAATCAGAATCTTCTTTAGGTTTGACGGCTGCAGTTGGTACCAGTTTAATATTTTTAGGAAGCTCGGGTGCAGTTTCTGTAGTTTTAACGGAATCTTTGGTAGCAGTGGCTTTTGGAGTTATTGGTTCTGCATCAGTATTTATAGACTTATGCGGAAAACCTGGAAGTTTTACATAAGTAGATTTTAAAGAGGATTCTGGTACTGCATCGACAGATTTAGAGGCTGGAACCGGACGCTGCTTTAGAGATTGAGGGTCAAATCCAGGTAATTTAACATATGTCGATTGAGAAGTTGTAGCAAATTTGTCAGGCTTAGCAGCTGGTTTTGGTTTAGGTGCAATAGGGGGCCGTCTTAACTGTTCCATATTAGCAATAGTATCACGAACGTTACTCATTTTGCTGCTGACTGGTTCGGTAATCGAAGGGGAGTCTACACTCTGTGAAGGCAGCACATCTATAGGTACACTTAATTTGGGTTCCACCGAAATTTCGTCTTGATCATCAATATTGGTCTCGTGATAAGATACAGGTCTGTCGTCTTTCAGAGGAATAGAATCCAAAGAATCAGTTAAACCAAATTGATTAAGTGTGGATTCTGTAGGTAAAATTTCTTGCCCAGGTTGTTCATAACGCAATAGCTTGGGTAATGGTTGTGGTATAGATGATGGTATAAGTTGACTTTTTTGGGGAATCGTAGTATTGTTAGGCGACTTCTGTGGAATATCCTCGACGTGCACAGCTGGTTCCTGCTTTTTAGTTTGAAAGCGTGGGATTTCGCGTTGAGGTAATTGAGAAAAAAATTGATTATTAAATCCTCCAAATGATGGTGTATTTACTTGACGTGCATCCTTCACTGAAGGTTTCTCTTCGTTTGATGCAGTCACAGTATTTTCTTTGTTGATCGGAGGCCACTTATGAGTTAGCTTATTTGATTCGTTAGGTTTGCTGGTTGTGGTATTTTGCGTAGGAGACGTAGTTGTCTTATCATTGTCTCCGCTTACAAGTGTTGTAAATACCTCTGGTGGAGAAGGTTGCATACTCACAGTGGTATTGTTACTAGCTGCTTTAGGTGATATGGTACTAGTAAGGGGTAGAGTTACAGGCGTAGGTACTATGCTTGCAACAGTACACTGTGTAGGGGGGTCAACGGCTATGAGTTTCTCGTTTATCGGCGTTGTCGTATCTACGGGTTTGATTGGAATATGTGTTTTAAAAATCGATACATCTGGATTTCCAGCAGCTATATTTGGTGACGGAGGGGGGGAACAGAATTCCTCGTATCTACTTTCAGCAGCAGCACGCTCTAGACTCGCTGATCTTTCAAAGATAACCGGAAGACCGCGTTGATTTTTAGATCGTGTGGGGGGACTGCCAAGTTGTTTCTTTTTAGGTTTAGGTCTAGAACCTGATTTTGTAGGCGTAGCAAGAGGCTGCGTTCGCGGTATAGTTCTTGAAGGCCCTTTATCTTGATGCTTATGAGAAAACTTGGCTAAATCTCCAATACTAGATATTGAAAGAATTTTCATATCGTTAACTGGATGCTTATTTATTTTTTCGGAATCTACAGAGTCATAGCGAATACTAGCAGGGTTTACTAATGAGTCGCATGAAAATTCATCACCTTCTTCTTCAGATGAGGACGAATTTGAAGAATCAGATGACTCCGATGAATCGAGAGGGGAGAATGGAATTGCTTTATGCGTATTTACTTTATCATCTCCAGATAGATCGGGTTCAGAATCTGTTTCAGCTTTAAACATTCCATTTTGAGTAAATGCTGGTTGTATTTGAGTAATTGGATTTTTTGCATTAAAAGACTTCCCCGGCCGTATCAGTGTAATGTCGTCACCTCGAAGATTAAGAGTTTGTCTTCGCGGAAAGTGAGCCGGTCGCCATTGCCTATCAGTTGTATCTTGTTGAGTAGTAGACGGCCAATCTGTAGAATTGGAGAGATCCTGGAACATTCTGGATGAAGGATCTAACTGGATACTTGGTAAAAGTGTGAGTTTGGGAGAGTCTGGTGAACCATTTTCAGCTACTTTTGGGCATGTAGTTGTAGAAGGTGGTGGTGGAGGAGGTTTTGAAGGTTTTTTGATTGTCAGTTTTACAGCAGGTTCTATCAGCGGTTTTAGCAAAGGTTGTGGTGGTGAATTATTTAAATGAGGTTTATCTGAAGTTACCGAAGGTATATTTGTACGTTTGATTACAGGTGAAGGTGGCGGAGTGGAATCAACAAGAAACTGTTTCCGAGCAGCCTCAAGTCTTTCGCGATGACTATTGCGGTCAGTAGGCTTAACGTTTGCTGAAGCGGAAGGAACTAGCTCGTTAGATTTATCATCTTTTATGGGATCTTTTCTAGTGGAAGAAGGAGAGTCTGGTCTGGTATTATCGGAGAATTCAACGGGTGGGGGAATTGTATCGAGGATTGGATTGGACTTAGATATTGAATCGTCACTGGATGACTCGGAGTCTTCGTCACTATCCGTTTCGCTACTACTGCTGCTTATATGAACAGGTTTGATAGCCAGTTCGTTGTCTTTAGGAGTAGATTTAGAGGTCGTGTTGACTACGCTGATATCCAGTGGTTTATTCCAATTCATTCGGAAGGGGTTTTCATGGTCTCCCATCGAGTCTGAATCGGCAAGCGGTGTCAGGGGTGCCTCTTCCGGTTCTGAATCTTCCGCAGGTTCAAGATGTACAATTTGGATGGTATCGTTGAAGCTGGTGTGGTGAGTGGGAGCTTTATAAAAGTCCTCAGGGGAGATGAGATGATTTTCAGGTTGGAAATTCTCGGGTTCAGAGAAGACTGTCAGTAGTTCGCTGTCGTGATCGTCGTCGGCGCTGAATAAGCTCAGTCTGTCGTCTAAATCAAAGGCACTGCAGACGGATCGAGGCGTTCGATAACCCTGAAGAGTAAAGATAGAAATCGGCTTATTTTTGTGTAACTATTATCATAGAAAATTTTCAATTAGCATTTAAAATACGTAAATATAATCTTTACTGTTAGATATCTGGAAGCAAAATTTGTATCATTTATGTGATCTTATTCACGAGTTTTGTACAATATACACGTTCCAATATGCATGTCCCAATTTAGACAATTTAATTCCTTCCAGTGAAAATTAAATTATTAATAAGTGATATGCATTTGTGAAATAACTTGATTTTTTCCGAATTATTTTTATTGAATTGGAAGTAATATAACCCATTTCATCAAAATTCATCTTTAAAACAAAATAAAAAGCAGGAAGATGTATTTTTGGAAATGAAAATTATGTATAATTCATAAGAATAACATAAGAATGTGTGTATGCTATCTATAAATATAATATAGGTATGCATACACATGGTCTGTATATTTGTATAGCGTTAATCAAGATTTCTAGAAATGTTTTATAAAAAAAATTATTTGAGAAATAAAAATATAATCATTTATTTCAATATTTACCTTTTTCAAAGATGAAATATTTTCCTATAATAAAATGCATGTATAATAAATCAGCAATATACTTACTAAATCCTGAAAATTTAATATAATAAAACTTGATTAGAATATTATATTTATAAATTACGTTCCTCAAATATTCTGCGCATGTTTAAATAAAATTGTTATTTTTGTTTTTCTAGTTTATTCTATAGTTAATATTATTTTCTTACCGATATGCATCATTTGCTGATATTATAAAAACATGTAAGTTAGTTATATTATGGTTAATGTATTTTGTCAAATGTAAAAGTATAGTGATAATTTATCCTATTTATTTATCGTAAAACTTTCATTTAAAAAGGAACTCAAAGATAGGGTCAGAACTGTAGTATCAGAATTTTTTTAACATAACCGAACAAGTTTTGTTGGTATTGCTAGGTAGAATTATATGACTTTTATAATTAACATTATAACCATAGAGTAATGATTATACAAAGAGTGTTCACTCTTAACGATTTCAACGATTTCATATACATCGCGTATATAAAAAATCGTTTTATTTTAATAAATTTGATGTAAATGAGAAGGTAAAAAGTAGTATTAATTATTTTGATTAAATTAATTTTAAGAACAAATATATATATATTCATTCAATTTCAACATGCATAAGTTGTCTATAATAAATAATTTATTGCCTGTATATCTCAAACTGTTTTACTACATACACGATTTAATCGCTCTCAGTTATTAAAACTATATTTTGCATATAAGCTTTTATGTAGGTAAATAGTAGTATTGAACTGCATGCCGAATTTAAAAGAGTGAACACTCTTTGTATAATTACTCTATGGGTTTAATAGCCTAAACAATTATAAAAATTAAAATTATATATATGTAGTAAATATAAAGTCATTTTTAATTACTATTAATATATTTTTTGTGTTCTTTACAATAGTGTATAAATTATTTTATAATGAAAAAATAGTATTTTATCTATTATTTTTTATGAACAAATTTATTTTGTAGTTTATAATTTTGTGAAATTTGATTAATATATTTTTACATAGAAGTTATTAAAATGTTATTTATTCTGTTATTAATAGACTCAGAAATAGTTAGGAAATATATATCATCTTATGGGATTTTAGAATCATATATATTAATTAATAGGCATTTCAGTTTAGTTTTAATAGCCTCACTTATAAATATCAATATAAATATAATTTGTATATTAAAATCCACATATATTTTATTTTTAATTACTATTAACCCCTTCCATGCCAAAGTTGTTTTGAAAAAGTACCACAAACGCCAAGCAAAAAGTTTAAAAAATCGAAAAACTTAATGTTGTCAGAATTTTGTCTAATTACAATTACAATTTATAGGAATTACTTTAAAAAGCAATAGGAATGTCATATTCAATGAAAGTACTACAGGATGTGTAGCATAATGCCTTAGGTATCACCAACAGTGTGTCAGTCACTGAAGCATGTAATGCAGAGGGCCGGGTTCCCAGGGCAACCAGAACATCTGAGGTGTCCTTTCGAACCCCTGATCAAATATCTTTTCGATCAGCAAACTTGATGGCCAGCAAGTGATCACCTTTGGCCATGTAAGCAATCCCAGGATTTGTAAGCTGTTTTCCAGCAGCTGCTTTGGAATGCCTTAGTTTACGTATAATTTACATAATACTCTCATTGGTCAATCAATAACTTATATGAAAACTATGTATTCAATTTGTCAGTGTTTTTAGTAAGAATAGGCAATATATAGTAATAAAAATTTATACGAAATCTATGCTTAGGTTACCTATATACTTAGGGTCCCTCAAACGCCAGGACTAAGTTAAAGATGGTTTCCTATACGCCAGAAATAGTGCTGGCTACGCAATCACAATGACTTGGTTGGACACCTTATGGCGTCCTGGCTGGGAATGGGTTATAATATATTTTATTGTGTTCTTTACAATGGTAAGTATAAATTATTGTACATTATTGTAATTCAATTGTACATTTATAAATGATTTTTAAAGTTTGGCAGATTTCAGGATACATATGCAATCAAAGCTAAAGTTTAGATAAATAATACTCACTTAATTTTGGACTCAGAATAGTATACTTTTTGCTACACTTTGTTTAGCGCAATTACTAAATGGATTGTTTACATTTTATTCTCAATTTATAAAAAAATAATCCAAAAAAGATTTTGGATTTTATTTGTATCAGGCTACACATTGATAATTTTTTTCTTGCAGCCAGTGTTCTAGCGTCTGAGGGATATCTGGGCAGTGAGTGCAGAAAGAGCTAATTTCCGGATGAATGAGATTCCGATATGCCCTATAGAGCAAGGAATGACCGCTGCGGAGTCTGGCGATCAGTACATCATCTTGCCGCCCCAGAATGACATCTTTGATTTTTTTCGAGTATACGGCTGCAACTCCAGCCGTATTTAGGTGGAGATTCTTTTATCTGCTTTTGATATACGCATAAGCTCATTTGAGGGGAATGGGTGTTGTATAATCCGCTATTTTGGTCGCATCCTTAGCCGCACTGTCGGCCATCTCGTTTCCCGGGATATCTGCGTGGCCACTGAAGGGTTGCGTCGCATTCGAGATAGTGTAGATCCATTAGTTATATGTTTGACATCTCTACGGTGTCACTGGAGAGGGCATGGAGGAGTGACTGACTGTCGGAGCAAACCAGCACGTGATCCTGGTTGCTGTGTTTTTTCTAATGACTGTGATGGCAAGGTTGAGAGCCGTGATTTTTTTTCGAAGGAGCTTGTGATCAAGCTAACTCTCTTCATCAGTATCTCAATGGCGACTGGATGTTCTGAGGTGCATGTGGTGACAATGGCTGCCGCTCCACTATCCTTCGTCCCGCGCCTGTAGCCGACCCATCGGTATAAATAGTGATGTTATTCCGCAAGGCGTTTATGGTCTGGATTCTCATAAACATTCTCCAAAATAACATTACTATTTACACCGATGGGTCGGCCTCAGGCCACATTGCTGTGGTACGTAGTGGTATAGGTAGAGCCTCTGCTCAGTACAGTAGCGTCTCAACTGTGGAATAGCTGCATTATTTTCTAGATGCGGAAGCCACATAACTTAATGCTAATAATTAGTCTACTGTCAGTCACACTTGTATGATGTGGTGTGTGTGGCCAGTTGCCTGCTAAACATATATATAAAACAGAGAAAGTATATTTACAAAATAAACTCATCATCAAGTGAATCCCACAACCGTTGTATACAAATAAATTTACTTGATCTTGGTAAATTGGACGAGATACACTTTTTGATTTGACAACTTAATTGCCTTTGCTTTTATCTTACTTTATTTTGTTATTTTATGAAGGGAAACTGCCATATTTTTTTGGCGTATGTCACGAATGATAAGTCGGGATGCATGATGAATTCGTAATCTTAAATACTTATTTAAAAGCAACGATTGTAAGGAATGTTTGTGACAAGGTGGAATAAAATCCAATGAGAAATCCTTAACAATGAGATCTTGTAATGTATGCATAAGATGTGAAGATTTAATTAATGTTGGAAAAATATTAACGAACAAAAGTAGTAGGGAAGGTGCGTTACGACTTCACCCCCCCCCTTTGTTCCCGAGAACAAAGACCCCCCCTCACGTCCAATCAGGATCGAGCAAGTCTCCAATCAATGAAACG
>JAYRBW010045649.1:0-11439 GCA_036023295.1 Invenusta paracnida
GATATACGTAAATCAATATATTAGATACAATATTAATAATGCATTGATTTTGAAGGCAACAATCGTCTATGCAGCTTGGATTAATAAATTGTATTTATTACATGTTTTTACTCCTATTGACATATTAGATAAAGTTAAAATAGGTATGTATATTATAAAGATCATAAACTAACATACATCTAAACAGAAAAATTCTAAAAATTAAGAAGCAATTCTTGGCAATGGCACATTTTTACAGAAGCAATAAAATTCACATAAATACTTAGCTATGTTTAAAGCTAATTAATATAAAATAGTATAAATAATAGAATCTATACCATTGCCTAGAATATATTATTTCTAATTTTTTCTCTCATTTTTTAAAATTTTGCCTTATAGTAGTAGGATATATCATACTCATTGGTCAATGTATATTGTAAGACCCTTTTAACAGCAAATAGGGTAACAATTCAATCTTGACGCCCTTTTATATTAATTTCTTCAATGGCTGAAATGCATAATATCATCAACTTTTTGCTTTTGAGTAGGCCGTTTCATGGAATTCATTTTTGCAACACTCATAATTAATTTCTTGTCATATAAGAATCTTACAGAACATTTAAGAAACTTACAGAACACGTAAGAAACTTACAGAACATATAAGAATCTTACAGAACATATAAGAATCTTACAGAACATGTAAGAAACTTACAGAACAACATAAGAAACTTACAGAACATGTAAGAAACTTACAGAACATATAAGAAACTTACAGAACATGTAAGAAATTTAGAGAACATATAAGAATCTTACAGAACATGTAAGAATCTTACAGAACATGTAAGAAACTTACAGAACACATAAGAATCATACAGAACATGTAAGAAACTTACAGAGGACATAAGAAACTTACATAGCACATAAGAATCTTACAGAACATGTAAGAAACTTACAGAGGACATAAGAAACTTACAGAACATGTTTTAAGGAACTATTAGAGCCTTGTACTAATTTACATAAACTCATGCGGCTGTTGTAGTAGAGTTCTGTTTATAATTCTATGCCAAATTTAGTCTAACGCAGCTCATTTGTATAATTATAAGAGTAGCACTGATAATTATCATCCAGCTTTTAAAGTAAAATATAAAACTTTGCAAAACCAATATTATAATATAACCCTCGCAAATTGAATTTATAATATACATTAAGTAAGTGTATGCATATATACCCAACATAGCTTATAATACATACAATGTATGTAAATGGAAAGGTTTGGTCAAGTTACTTTTTCAATTAGAAGTATAAGTATTTTACAGTATTTCTTGCTTATATACGCATTATAAAGTAATAACGGCTGCTATAAGACATTCGTCAAAGAGTCTGATTTTTTGACAGCTTATAGACAGGCGAAAACATGTTCTCCCTCTTATAACATATATACTTGCTATCCGCAGAGTTTCATTCAGCTCTGGATTATAGCTTTCGATTTGGGTCTTTATAACCTTGCCAAAGGGCGGTGATGGTGCTGGTAGGTAAAAGCTGGCAAGTTTTGTAAGGGATTATGCACTGGTAGGTACTCTACATAGTATTTAGGATATAGAATGTGGTGTATTGGCACAAATTGTGACATCAATGATTTACCTTCTGTTCGCTCTCGGGATGAAGCTAGGAGTTCGGTATATCGGCATCCTACCTAATCTGGGTGTCAATCCCGTACAGGAGATATCGATACAGGACTTGTGTATATAGTTTATCGACACTATTGAAATTGTAGCTTTTCAGCTGGGCTGCTGCCTGGTTCATTAAAACAGCCCTGTACCTAAGTTTTAGACATATTAAGCGAAATATACTTGCCGTAATATGCGAAAGCTTTCCCAGAAATTAGTATCGTTAGTGTACCTAAATGCAATTAGTATGATTTTATACCACTCCCATTTAATACTCGAATATATTTCGAAAGTTATAAATATTATATATGTTTCCGACTATCTTTTTTAGTCGATATTGAATTTGGATCCTATATTCTATATTCTATAGATCATCAATCTAAGAAAAGACACTAGAAAATTCTTTCTGAGCGTTGCTATATATTATCGAGTTACCAACGACAACACAATGCATGCGAAGCAACGAAAAAATCAATAAAACGGAGGCTATTGTTTTGAAAACTCATATACGTAGAAATCGATATATTTCTTTATCTTTTAATTGCCAATTCCATAAGTAGACAGATTTTTCAACTCTTATTAATTTCATAGGCATCACGCTGTAAATTTGTGTCGATCGAAAATCATTATCTTTCAATTAAGTTAACAGAATTGTGTAAAAATACCCTTTCAAGTATATATTGACTACAGAATGTTTTACTTAGTTTCAAAATATTTGTCATTATTTGACCTTAAATGACCCTAGTGCCTACCTATGTATATTGTTTTTGGCGACATGACAAAATGGCCCCAACTGCTTCCATAGCGCAATAACTCTAGGCTGTACAAATAGTATTTCGTAAGAGCGGCCATTAAAATGAGCACAATTAAGGTAGAGCAAAGTTTAAGCTGAGTGAAAATAGACATTTTTAATTTGAGCAAGAATGCAATCAAATAGAGTTTTGAATAGGTAGGTATCATCTAATATGGCGAGAAAGAAAAGTGTTTTGTTATCTTTTCTTATTGAAAGTAAGGAATAGGTTAACTCTATAGGTATTTAGAGTTTACGGTTCGCTCTCTTATGACACTAGACCCTCTCGTTATGTACAGCTTTCGCTGGTAGGAACTTGTGAGCCATTCTCTCTCTTTATATATATATATTAATAAAGAATACATGATAGATAAATGTTCAATGTTAGAGAGTAAAGAAAGCAAGAATCAAACTTTAAGAAAATTATACACATAAAGTAGTTTTAATATTCAGTATAAAGAGATTAAGTTATACACAATTTATTATAGCTATGTTTTGCTAGAAATTATCTGAAAATACTAACCAATATTACCAATATTGCCGTAACAGGTTATTATCTCTGTATATGATATGTAATTATATCTTATATAATATATAGTCTATAATAAATCTACATATAGATTAGGACAGTCAATATATATTGCCCGGGTCACTGAAGAAACCTCTAAAAACTGAACCCCGTTAGTACAAGATTTTGGTGCATGTATGGTGGACCAATACTCCAATAGACTGCATATTATGCATTTAATAATCTCGAACACTTGGTGAATGGTAATTTTATAGCCCATATATACATTTCGAATGAAAAAATCAACAACAAATTCTCTAGCCCAAAGTAAGTATAGGTAAGTAATAACAAGAAATTCTCTTGGTAATAAGTTTTGTAGCTACATACATGTAGCACGCAAGGTGTTTGACCAATACACATACACACACTTAGGTTTATAAACATTCTTTATCGGCATGTAACACGCTTCCTAGGCTCTCAATTATTAGGTGTATCGTTGTGTTTTCTGCGCCTGAACAATCTATAAATCAAGCTACTAATATGATCCCCTCCATACCCCTCCTTACAATCCATCAGTATATAGGTAGATCAGAACAGGTAGATTCTCCATCATACAACATGTTTATTCAACATCATATTCTTACTTTCGCCTACATGTATATTGGCCCGGAATATAGTATGTATTAGAACTTAACCCGCTTATCTATAGAGTGACTATATATATACCTATAGTTATTATATACTAACTTATATGTACCTATATCAATTTTCTAATACAGACACCCACAGGACATAAAAAGGGTATATTAGAATCGAGATATTTTTATATGACTATGACCCAAAACATCTTGTTTGAAATATACTATAACGCTAAATCCGATTACCCATATATATACTTAAAATAATCAAATTACTTTTTTATTAATTGGGAGGAGGGGTGGTAAGAGTTAATATATCAGAGAAAAAAAGGAACCAGTACTGAACAACATTTTGTGCACCAAACGTCGTTTCAAATGATTCGGAGAAAGAGCTGCGCTGATAGTCAAAAAATTTATAAACGTCATTAATACAGTAGTTATATATACGTATTTATTAAAACACTATTTATTTATATATTATTATATTTATGAAATATTTATTAGATATATTAATATATTTTTAAAAAATTGCAAGAGATTCCATTGATCGAGTTTGTTAAATATATCAAAGTATTAATATTTATATTGAATACTGTTTAATAGATATAATAAAACAATTTCAAGAAATTCATAATAAACGCTATTCAGTTACTTTTGTAATATACAGTATACCTTATACTTTTATCTTTTAAATAATAATGCATCAAAATATTATTGCATTCTCCCTCTCCTCTCCTCTCCTCTCCTCTCCTCTCCTCTCCTCTCCTCTCCTCTAATACCCACAGAAGTACTCCTTATTGACACCTGCCAACGTTGACAACCATCCTTGCGTCTCCACCTCCTCACAGCTCGCAGACTTTGCTAGCAGCTTCATGCCGCCCATGACATCCAGTCACCATCTTTCTCACCACTCAACCAACTCCACCAACGAATTCCCCTTGACAACGGGTCTTGGTGCTCCACGTTTGGACACCGCCGATGCACCACTACCCCCCCGTGGAGCTAGCTACACAACCGGAAGCGGAGGACTCACCCTCGACTACTCAAACCCCACCCTGGATACGTCCGCCACTCCGACCTCCGCCTACACAATAGACGCTCCACCTGGATACACCACAGGGCACTCCCCTTTCTTCCACCATCACCATCATCAGTCCACAACCGGTGGCTACACTCCCGCCGATAGCTTCGGCGTTTACACAGCCGCCTATTCCGCTTACCAGCCTTCTGGAAACACTAGCAACTTGGGGGTTGATGCCACCTATTTCCATGGTTTCCCCGCCGGTTTTCTCCCAGCTGCCGCCTCTCCAACCGGAGCTTCCGCCGCTACCGCCGCCGCCGCCGCTGCCTATGACGTCAGTGCTGCAGTTGCTGCCGCCGTGAGCACAGCTGGGAATCATCATCAGCAGCAGCAACAGCAGCAACATCTACAGCACAACACGCATCTCCATGGCAACAACTCTAGCCAGTTCTACGATAGCTACTGTGGAGGTGGCGGCGGTGGGATGAGCATTGGTGGTGGGTATGATCCCCGTGGACTGCACCAGATGGCCTCCTGGTCGCGGTCTCAGCAACAGCATATGGCCGAGCTAACGTCCCCAACAAGTCACAAGGGCTCAGGAGGGAAGCAGCTTCTATCGGCGATTCCAATTACCCCCTGGTGAGTGAATATGGTACAAAGAAATATATCCAACTGATATCGAGAATGGCCAATCTAATACTTCTCCGTGTCATGATTAAGCAAAGTATGTAATTTATGTTTGAGTCGATAGCCTAGTGGCAATCAACAATGACTGATAAGAAGGATATGTAAGAAATAAAGTCAAATAGAATTTTACATAATTCAAGCCAATTCAATCGAGAAACCATCGCGATCATAACAGCAAACATTTTCTTAAGATTTTGGTGCCGAAAGTCTATTATCGATAGCTACATAAATAACCGAGATTTAAGTGAAATTTCCTGAAAATGGTTGCTTGCCCTATGTCACCGAGACTTGTGATAGGAAGGTTGTGTGACTCAGTAGACAGGCTAGTAAGGATGGCTACTTTAGATGGAGAATATAATCGTTTGAGAAACTTTTGAGAACTCATTATGGTATATTATGATGTTAATTGTGAATAAAATCCAATAAAATTCTGGTTTTCAATAGCTTAACAGTGAATATGACTAATAAATCATCTGTGATATAAGTTCAGTCTTGATAAAGGTCACTTTTCTACACCCTTTGTTGGCTTGAAGTTGTTTGCTAATATCATCCTTGATGGGTAAATCTCATTCATGACAAAATTTTATATATATATAGATTGAAAAATGTTTAATCACTCACTATTTTAATCCTACAAATTATTATTTTGATTATAAAAATATTTCAAATAAATAATTAGGTGAGCCAAGAGCAAGAGAGTCAGCAATTAGCTTGAGAGATGTTAGCAGCTCTAGTCGTTAATGCTAAGGAGAATTGGCCAAGCCAAGAACAAGAGTGTCAGCAATTAGCTTGAGAGATACTAACAGCGCTAGTCATTAATGCTAAGGAGAATAGGCCAAGCCAAGAACAAGAGTGTTAGCAATTAGCATGAGAGATGCTAACAACTCTAATCATTAATGCTAAGGAGAATAGGCCAAGCCAAGAACAAGAGATTCAGCAATTAGCTTAAGAGATGTTAGCAGCTCTAGTCATTAATGCTAAGGAGAATAGGCCAAGCCAAGAACAAGAGCGTCAGCAATTTATAGCTTGAGAGATGCTAGCAGCTCTAGTCATGAATGCTAAGGAGAATAGGCCAAGCCAAGAACAAGAGCGTCAGCAATTTATAGCTTGAGAGATGTTAGCAGATCTAGTCATTAATGCTAAGGAGAATAGGCCTATATTTAACCGCTAATAAATCAGGATAGAATTCATTAAAAAGTTCATTTTTGATATCAATGTAATCACCAAGCGGTTAGGAACAAAATGCACCAATTATGAACTTTTAAAAAGGTTTCTAGATACTTTTTAAAATTGGTCAATTTCGATAAAAAATTGTTTCTTTTACATATTATTATTATTATTATTATTATTATTATTATATATTATTATTATTATTATTATTATTATTATCTAAACAAAACCGACAGCGTCGCAATAATGAAGACCAAGCAACGAGCTCCTCAAAAACAAAAACAAAAATCAAAAGGATATTGATGAAAGGAAGTAAAGTCATTAAAGAAATTGATATAAAAGGGCACCAAAATTTAAATGTTATAATGATTACTGTTAAAATCTATAAATAGATGAATAAGTAGCATATGAATATCGAATCTGAAAAAAATATAAAAATCGGAGTGCAAAAAATTAAGAAAGATTTCGTGGCAATAGTATAAATTGTAATGTTTTACCGTTTTAATTTATCTAATTTAACAAAACATGTATTTATAAGTGTTTCATGGCTTCTGTAAAAATGTATCATTGCCAAGGATTTTTACATAATTTTTGCTCTCATATTTTTATTAATAGTGAAAATGTGAGTAATTCATTCAAAAGTGAAAAATAATTTTATTTAAGAAAAATAGTTGCCAGAATTTTTATTGAAAAAGGAGTTTAGGTTCTTCAGAAATTCCGGTCATGATTAAAAAACATGGAAAAATGTTAAATAGAATAATTTAATCAAAACGTTATTTTAAGTCCCTATATATAACAAGTAATTCGTAAATTATATGACTTTGAAGAGTTGACTGAAAATTAGCAGTGCCTTATTAAATGAGCTGACTTAGAAAGAGCACTGGAGCTGGTACCTACTTAGATATAAAATAGATTTGAGGTTAGGGTCAGAAGAAAACATGAGACACTTCCCATGATGTGCGTAAGGAAGGGGGGGGATGGGGTGTGCGCCAAAAACTTATCAAATTGACCCCAAAGTACTAAGTTACCATAGACTGTTGAAGGCACCTGTGTTGATAATATTGGTGGCGGAGATGAGAGGAAGAGAGAGAGAGAGAGAGAGAGAGAGAGAGAGAAGGGTAGGAAGGAATAATTACCTCCGCACAGTGCGCCTGTTTTAATGAGAAGCTTCCTTTGCCTTCCTCAATTGATATCAACTAATATACTGGACTAGTAGTAGACTACATTTGGGGCAGCAGTCATCCCTATCCTTCGGCTCAGCAGGAGTTCATTCTACGTTGGCTAGTTGGGAGGGGGAGGAGGGAGGGGTGGAGCGAGGGATGAAGAGGGACCAACCTGCACGCAACTGATTGTAACTTTCTCAAGTTTGTTAGCTAACCAACTTTTTTTCACTCTAAAACATGCTGTTAGTGTGTAACTCGACGTGTTATCTTGATTTATTGGAAGCTACAGACTATTATATATACGTAATGGTCTCTCCAGCACACGAGAGAGAGAGTTATAGGTATAGGCGGATGATGATGATGATGATTATGACGACGTCTGTGATTCCAAAGGCACAAAGATAGATTATAGAATAGACAAGTAAGCGTCAGTTTTTCTGATAGCTCTTGGCACAGTATGTAATCCTACAATCTCTCTGGCCCAAGTAAAGGTACTATACCCGACCTGGTGAAGCCCTGTTCTTGTTGTGGGTTCCATTACTACCCTCAATCCCTCCCCTCTATACGCGCACATTGCTAAAAACAAATGAAACCGAGATTTCCTGCGGTCAGTCAGTTAGTATGAAGTGTACATGATAGGTACTGGTCCCCCTGGCTACCAACATGCCCAGAATGGCTGTACATGCAAACTTATTGCTAACAAGAGAAGGAAACAAGTTATTGAAGCTTGCTATATATGTAGTTGTATTATGGATGTTGGTGAAATACCTCCATACTACACCAAAACTAGTATAATCAAGGAGGAGGTATTGCAAAACTCATTTAGTATCTCTCTGACACGTCAGTTTTATCATTTATAGTTTAGTCTGATCATCAACTCCAGAAATCAGAAGTTTACTTCATTTTTCTTGAAAAGTATTCCTACATATTATATCTCTGCGTTCTACATGCATACATATTATAGAAATTTATTGAAAAGCCATAGATGACCTGCAATAATATAAATGAGTATTGATATACTTAAAATAAATGAATCTTTTGGATTAATTATTTATTTAATTTTATGTCCAATATATTTGATCCATCAAGGAGTATATAATTGACCAAAAACCATATTTCAGTGATATAACTTTTGGCTCTTTTCAAAATAGTATTTGATTAAATACACCATAATTTGAATGTAAAGAATTGGCTGAAAAGTATAATAGTTTCATTTCAATTTAAATATGGGCATGAGATTTTTCAATTTCGGTTCGAGTTTTGATTTTAAAATAGCGTCTTTGGAGACTTGTAAGTAAATGTCTTTAAACATCTTTAACAATTTTAATTATGTCGGTTTAACAGTTGCGCAACAGAATAGAATTAAATAATTCTAGAATAATAATTAAAATTATATTCAACTGATATGCAAACGTGTGACGAAACTTATATTCTTAAAGAATTTTGAATTAAACCAATCTGAATTACGTAACTTTTATAAGAACATTTATGGGTTTTGTAACATTTTTAGGACGTGAAATAATGAGATATGCAAGACACTTTAAAAAAATGAGCAAAGACAAAACTTTTACCATTCTTACCCTATTGCGAGTGACAAAGAATTCTTAAAAACTACAATTAAGTAAATCATGCAAAGTAAAGGCTTCAATATCGCTCGCTGCATGCATAGATAATCTATGGAAATTTATTTTTAACAATGTATTATCATAATTACTAATAATATGTCATCAAACAAATGTATTGAATTAGTGAGTTATTTACTCAAAATTTAGCACAACAATTTCTACGTAACTATCTGCTTAATCGATTAAGGCCTTATTAATCAATTAGAGCTTATTGATTATTTGTCAAATTCAGTAACCCCTGTAAAAGCTCTGTAAACAGGTCTATATTCTAATATATATGTTAAAATCTATGTAACTATGGAAACAGCAGCAATAGTCTGACTCGTCAAAACACATTGACGCAATTTTAACAGTAGCGGGAAAATGACATTTAATGCAGGCGAGGTCTCAGGATTATTTTTGATAGGGGAGCACAATGTTAAAGGTAGAAGAGTGACAGAAGAGGGATACTATATATTCTCAGGCAACAAGCGCATATTTGATCACAAAAGGTGTTTCTTACTAGTCATTGTTACATTTTTTAAGAGGGCGCCAAGATTGATCTACTAGGGAGAGCAAATGCTGTTCAGGCTCCCCCTGAGACCGCTACTGTTAAATGCTCCGAAAAATAAATGGTTATGTATAACAATTCTTTTCAAATATATTCTTTTTTAACTAACTTAAGTGTTTGTTGATAGATTACTAAATTAAATTTAGGTAATTACTGATCTAAGTTAATATTCGATTATAGCCAGTTAGATTTGAATACGTGTAAATGTTTCATATTAAGTTCCCTAGAGAGACACAAAAATTAACGAAAACTCTGCATCTTAATAGAAAGTAATATTTCAAATCCCCATATTACGGTAACTAAGCAACCGATGACCTTGAACTATAGATTCATCTAGGCCGGCTTTGTGCTCTATCGAGTTAATTTAATCTCATCTTCTTATTAACGGAGTCATTTAAAGTCAAATATCGACAATGAAAACCACGTACAAATATTTCAGAAACTGGATATATAGTCAAGACTACCTCCATGCAATTCCAAAGTTTCAAGGTCATCGGTTGCTTAGTTACCGAGATACAACCGTTTGAAGTTGTATACATTCGTTAATTTTGATGTCTTAAGAATTTGAGAGCAATGCTCAGTATTTTGTTGTTTACATAAACCATTTTCTCCGCCGACATTTTCTTTACTAGCATTCTACGCACGATTCTTCTCTCTCTTTCAGCTCCGAAGTCACAGGACATCCCGTGATGACGCAACTCTCTCCCCTGGGTGGATCCTCCACCTCCCCTTCTCTTCGCTCATCTCCCTCCGATGGGGGTTGCTATCTGACCGGGGGTGGTGGCGTGGCAACCCATCTGTCACCTGGCAACACCATCGGCGGCAGTGGCGTGGAGAACAGTTCCCTGCTCCCTCCTCTCCATCAGCACAGTCAACACCACGGTCATCACGGTCACCATGGCCACCACCATCATCAGATAATGGCACCAATGATTGTCGGAAGTGGCGGTGCCGGAGGGGTGCAGATGGGATCGAGGTTGGACGCGAGTCAGTTGTGTCTAGTGTGTGGAGACACGGCAGCATGCCAGCACTATGGCGTGCGTACTTGTGAAGGCTGCAAGGGCTTCTTTAAGGTAAGTCTCTCTTTGTTTTTAATTTCATTTTTAAATCTTGTAACATTAGATTTACATTTATAAACATTTTATCTCGCTTAGAGAATATTTTAAATTGCTTGGATATTATTTTGTAATTTGTTTGAATTTATTTCAGTCAATTATAATTTCTTTTAAATTGCTTGGACATTCTTTTAATTTGATCGAATTTGATTTTAAATTTCTTAGAAATTATTTTAATTTTTCTGAGAAAAGGTGTAAAGCTGTTAGCATCTCTCAAGCTAATTGCTAACGTTCTTGGCATGACGATGCTTCCGCATCGTCTAATTGGTAGTCGATAAAATATTTTTTTAAATATATACAATTCTGCCCACCTGAAAGTTAGCCCATTTAAACGTACGATAGGATTAAATGAACGCACAACGTTAATATATTTTTAAAATAGTATTTTAGTGACCCTGAGCAACTTCTGAATTTTTTTTGGATCTAATGTTAACCATTTCTGTGCTAGAGCATGATCGTTATAACGATCATTGCGTAAATATGTTAACAAAATATTTAAAACAATAAACTCCAAAACATGCATTTA
>JAYRBW010045660.1:0-11438 GCA_036023295.1 Invenusta paracnida
TTGGGCGATAGTCCTCAACCGACCCCCAGTAAGTTGACCGAATGACTTTTGATGCGTGATTGTCATCGACCTCAAATACTCAATTTACTTATTCATCTTTGGTTTGTTCTGTGCAGACATGAGTTTACTTTTGGTGTTCACTTAACCCTCCACTGCTATCCACTCGTCAATCTCTTTCATGAGCTAATTTAGTTTGAAAATGTTTCATAGAATCTTATTCTGTCAGTTTGCTTAATTAACCTTTTTATTAAAATGTTATTCAAATATTAAATACACAGAGATATAAATATATTGAGATGAAACCGCTCGCTAGAAATACAAGAATTATTCTTGACGGAATATTAAGACCCAATCGTCCAATCAGAAGCCAGAGTATTTAGGCGGCGATAATCACGTTATTCCATAAGGAAACAACTTCAATCGATTAGTTTGAATTTGATAACAAATTTTAACACAAAATTTATTTATTCTGTTTAAAAATTGATATAAAAATATAACCAACACATTTTTGTGGAATATTTACTTCTCAAAATCTTGAAAAGGGGCGCTTCTAGTTTGTATTTGTATTTCTTTTTGTTTAGCAAATGTATTGAAAGCGTGTTATTCTGTTAATCCTTTATTAACTCGTGTTATACCACCGAATGTGCCGACTCCATTTGTCTCATTTCAGGAATGCTAGCGGCCTGTGGAAAAACAGTTAAAGGCTGGGAACACTACGGACCGGTCTCCATGACCGAGCCAGGCGGCAGGTTAACTGTCCACATTGTCCACCCGGCTGATCCCACTGCGGTGTGGAGGAAGATAATAACATCAAGAAGTGGGTTTATTCAGAGCTCCCCTTTCCTCGTCCCGTCATCGTTGGGTGGCTGGATGGTCCATGTTGAAATAAGAGGCCAGCCACCCAACATGATTCGGATTTATCCGTTCATATTTTCCGGCGACTACTCTGATGAGATGCGAGACAAACTGCCATTTAAGTTTGGATTTGCGGTGAAGTTCATTAACACAGAAACTGGTCAGATGATAGCGATGCGCCATAGAAACTTCACTTTGAATGGAGTCCGCGAGCGACCTAAAGAAGCAATAGATTTAGCCACAAATAAATTTGCAGCTGATAAGATGCCTCATGTTTGCATCGAAGTAGTCCGACAATTCACTGAATAGTGTGATTATTGGGCCTCCTGTGCCGCTCGCCTGCAAGTATCGTCGGCCGGGACCGGACCAGCCCCACCGGACCACTTAGAGATCTCCTTCGACAGGCCGGCGCCTCCTTTCCGCAACTTGCGACACTGGCTCAACCTTCCTCCTTTGCGGCCTCCTCCTGTGCCGCCACCTGTGCCGACACTTTTGTGGCATCCGCTTGGACTTCGCCTTATGTATTTTTACCTTATCCTCCTCTGTTTCCGATATTTTTAAATGCTTGTCATACATTCATCCAGTTTCGCCTTTGGGCATGAGAGCCCAAGGATTTCTCACTTATTTATGTTCCGTTTTATGGTCTAGCGTCTTTGGACTCCTTATCTCTCGCCTTGTGGCGACTCTGTCAGTCCATGTTTCTTGATTTGTGGCTCCCTTCTCAGCCGATTGCACTCTCGGGACTCTCCTGGGTCGTTGATGCCACCCCCACCTAGATCGCCCTCATCGCTCCGTCTGGCTGTCCCGGTGCTTTCTCGGTTCAGTGTTCTCAACAGCAGGCGGAGCTTTGGGCGGTGATGGAAGCAAGACCCGGAGATGAAATGGTTTCTGACAACTCGGAAGTTCTGGGCCGTCCACTACGGGTAAGCCCGATTAACGCTCCTGTGGTGCGCATCTTGGGAACTCTTGCTCGTGTGAAGCGTTTACGCTGTTCTTTCGTGTATTCTGAGCATCACTGTGTCGATGTTTATTCTCGTTCTGCTCCGGTGGGGGTACATACTCACACTTCACCTTCCTCTATTCCCTTTATTTCTCTATAAACTCGCCTACAATCTATGTTTGCTGTTTTCATTGTTTTCATCTCATTTTCATTGTTTATTTCATATCCGGTTTCACTCGTGTATTTTGTCATATAGAAACGTTTGTCTCTGATTTTTCTGTCATTGAACTCTTTTGAGTCAACTAAAAGGTATCTTACGAATAAAGAGTATTATTATTTTTCAATCCCAAAGTTCCATTCTCGAATTTATCGGATTTTGTAAATTGATAGTGCTTTTAAATTTAATTAACGCAGTTGGGGTTGAACCAGTGTTTGGTTTAGCAAATTAGTATTTATTCAGTTGCACTGATACTATAATACTTTCCCGTGCAAGGTTCAATTAATAAAAAACAAATTAATAATCAAAAACATAATAAATAAAAAATTAATATCTGTTAAATTATCTAAATTACAAAATTTGATTCCGTTTTTTAAATGTAATTAATTTTATTATTGTACAAGTAAGCTTCATTACTATATTATTACACAAGTGCGCAAATGTTTTATGCAATTTCTATTATACCAATTTTTTCTTTTTAAATATTTTATACAGATAGAAAAAACAAAACAAAAATGCAACACACCTCTAGAAGTTAAAAAAGTAAGTGCTTATGAAGAATGAGTAGAATTTGTGCGAGGAAAAGAATACACATTAGTTTCATTATATACAAAAATAAGTGCAACAGTTGTAAAGATTTAAACACTTTTGTTTGTTTCAAATAATTAATGTATATATGCAAGTATTTAAATAAACTCAGTTGGCGCTGTTAGTTACTTTAAAAATGTCACTTAGCTGCTTTAAAAGTTTGCTTTAAATAATTGGATGTCTCATTCTTATCCAATGTATCGACTTTTGCATCCGCTTGGAGTTCGCCTTCTGTATTTTTACCTTATCCTCCTCTGTTTGCGATATTTTTAAATACTTGTCACACATTCATCCAGTTTCGCCTTTGGGCATGAGAGCCCAAGGATTTCTCACTTATTTATGGTCCGTTTTATGGTCTAGCGTCTTTGGACTCCTTATCTCTCGCCTTGTGGCGACTTTGTCAGTCCATGTTTCTTGATTTGTAATAAACAATTATTATGTATTTATTTAGAACTTATTTATCTTCAAAATAATACATTATTTATGACCCTTATAATCGTTTCATTCCAAAACTTTATTTTATTTTGTATTTTACTTAATAATATTTGACTACTTACTTATGTATTTGGTATTAAGAAGTACTTTTTATGCTAATCTTTATTATCTTTATCATTTATTTTATTGTAAATCTCCCGTATGTATACGACTGCTACAAAGTTATGTCTAATCAAGTAATATTATACTTTATTAATACCTACTTATTAAATAGTGTCATAAACAGTTTAGCTTTGGTCAGTATGAGCGAATGATTGAAGAGAAGAGTTGGACCAAGATAAAGCCAAGCCACAAGTGGCATCTTCTTTACATGACCATTGTAATGTGCTCCAACAATATTCATCAAACACTTCAGCTGTATCCTGTTAACTGCTTACGATGTGATAAATGTATAATAACTGCTGTGCACGTTACTGTACGACTGAAATGTAATGATACTTATTTAAGTAGTTCTTAATGATGCTTGTCTGTATTTTACAAATACAGTTTGTATGACATTAACTTTATTCTTCAGTTTCAAATAAATATTCAATTTATGCAATTCGTAATATTCAAATTTCTCCAGTATTCAAATATTATATATATGTAGTTTTTATTTGAAGTCCTATATAATACAACCTTATATTCAAATGAATACAATTCCTGTCACAAATACCTATTCTACTCGCCTTAATACCTTGATTCTAGTAGTGAAAGCAGTTTCTGGATAGCTGTCCGAATAATCGATATATCGCGAGTTTTAGGAGACTTTTCCAGAGTAAAATACCAGCTGTTGTCATCGATTTGAACATATTTCTGTCCAAGTAGTTATTAATTCAGTTTTATACACCACAAAGTTTAACCAATATTCAGCCAACATAGATGAGTCTTATTACGAGTTGAATCAATAGTAAAGCTAAATCAGGAAACAAAAGTTCCTACTCAGTTCATTACTTATGCGATAAAGAATAAGAACTATAACAAAGGTAATAGATTCCGCGTAATAATTTAATATTTGACAAATTGTAATTATAATAATATCAAGAAAGAAATATTATTTTAACGAAAATGAGCCTTTCAACACTTCGGAGAGATAATTTAACATAATTATATTTGTAGTGTCTGTTTTCGAAACTTCTGAAAATATCAGTTTTATAAATTATATATCTGGTCAGCCCCGCTATTAATAATAAAATAGAGTACACTGCTTATTTGGAATGTCGTGTCGCAATTAAATTATTTAGTTTCACTATCTCAATAAAAGAAAGTTTGTTAAACATCAATACTTCAATTAAATTGCTTATAATGGAAAGTTTATTTAACCCTATCCTAGCCGGCTATTTGACGCACTCAGAAACCAGGGTGAATCGATCCGCTGTCTATAATTCAGCCCCCCTGTTTAGATCAGGCCTTGAAATTTGGTATATAGGTAAATCAAAGTATTTTAGATTAGTTTACTTTAAAAAATTATATTTTGAATTGACAAATTTTTATGAGATTGGAAAAATTAATCTAAAACATGTTTTTTTTAATGTCGAAATTAGTTTTTTCGTCTAAATTCGCTTTATTGTTATGTCCGAAATGTATATACACACCTTGTTTATTTTGTCTATTGCATATTCCAATTGATATCTCCAATTTATCTCAAGTACTATTATATATACATTTATTATCTATATATAAATTGTATAAATCTATAACATTATATTGTTGTTTTTATTATTCTAAATTTCGGTATTCACATTTATTTGAAAAAAATACAAATATGTTTATTTAAAATGGATTCTTTTAAAGAAATTAAAAATATGGTTTAAAGTTGCGAACATAATAATATGATAAGTCCGTGGAGCTTATGTTGCTGAGTCTTTTATTTAAACAGCGCCAGTAAAAACAAAAGAACGCGGGCTGATTCAGCCTCCCCTTCCCGGTTGGATAGGGTTAAACCAATACATTAACACTAATTGTGTAATCAATAATTAACCATATCAACACTGTTATTCTTGTTATGTTTAGTACATTTTACGTTTTTGTACATTACCAAAACACATTAATGATGTAATAATTAATAACTTCGTTTCTTGACCTGTGTATTTTAGTAAATGAAAAACACGTAGTCTTCTTTTAAGAATGTTTCTTTCGTATAAGACTGTTTAACAATCCAGACTAATATTTGAATATCAAATCCAGAAACCATGCCTCTCTTAATATTTTTTAATTTTAATAAATACTTACTCATTGTATTTACTAATATAAATTGCCAAAATTCATTTAGCAGACGTTAATAAATAACTGGAACACTAATTGTTTTTGACTATTTGAAAAATTCATTAAAATGATATTATCATTATTAAACACTCGTAATTTAATCAGCCTATTTTTAATACATTATCAGTCAAAATATTATTATCTATCTCATTTTCTAGGCGACATTTATCTATCATTTTTCAGGCATCCTAAAAACGAAATATTTTGGCCGAAAAAAATAATTAATGATTTTGCTAAATGGTACACATTTTTTTAACGATTAGTATTTTTTACCAGTTAGTAATACTCTATACTATTACGCTTCAAATGTACTAAATGTTGAGTCACTAATAATTAAAAGTTAATTAAGCATCCAATTTCCTAATCGAAAGACGACAGTAGACACAATTTGAAGCAATAAATTAGTATTAATTACATAATAATAAAAATAAGTATATGCGCATATCTGAGTATCCATAAATACTTTACATGTACGTCAATAATTGTAAGGAAACAATACTGCTCAAACAGAGTGATTCTCTCACAATCTACATTATCAATCAATCAATATAGATATACGTGTAAAGTGTACATAAATTCATGAATGTAATACATAGTATGTGCAGAATCACTCTAGATTTAGAGATAGGACAGTACCAATAATATAGATTAAGATGTTTATACAAGAACACGATCCAGTGATGAAATATACATTACCTGCCACCTTAATGTGAGCGTATACAATATGCAACAGTGACGGTTTCATGACAAAGAATATAATATACTATTATGTCAAGCAGAAGTCATTTCATACGTTAGTCCAGCAAACAAATGGAAATTCAATATTATTACAGTAATACTCATAATATGACAATGTATACTGATTTACAGAAATGCAAGTATCTTACTGCCAACGTTATTCACGTTATAAGAAGAAAAGATACATTGCGTAATAAACTTTTATTAAAAATTGAATAGTATTACAAATACTCTTCATACTTGGATATCATCATTGGTTAATAATTGAATAATTTAAATTTAATAACCTAGGTTTCAATCCATCCGAAATATTTACAATTAATTTGTCAGTTACTCTTTTCTTAATTTAAATTTGTTTTAAATTAATAGGAAAACCATTATTAGTTTAATAGTACGAACATTTATCGGAATATTCCACTAATTAGCTGTCTGAATTCGACAGTCTGCTTCAAGTATTCTTATATTCTCTGTCTGTGCACCCCTTTCAAAGATCTCGGCCGTTATGGACCCTCGTAATAGGTGAGAGGAATTGACACATAGGAGGTATGCTGGAATGGAGATATTGGAAATGACGAATTATTAATGTAGGCTTTTGCAATTTATAACAATGTCTCATTTGTTTTCTAAATCATTTAAAATTTGCATTAACATTTCAGTTAAACAGAGTTGTAAAAACGATAAAAACAGGACGATACTATATAGGCGATGGATCATACAATTTGTATCCTGACAGATATGCTAATGAACTAGGCCGACTTAGTTCAAACTTAGTAGCTTAACCCTATACTACAAGGATTTTTTTTGTTTAATATCCCCTCTTTTGTTTTTACTGGCGTTTTTCAATATAAGACCTAGCGATCTGAGGTTCACGGACTTTGTCTATTATTAAGTTCTGCAACTTCTAAAACCATTTTTTTATATTTCTTTAGAACATTTTTATTTTTGGATAAAGATTTTTAAAATAACGAAATTCAAACAATATTAACTTTTTTAATTTATATATTTAAAAATAAGAGATATCAATTGTAATATACAGTAGATAAATTAAACATAAAAATAAAATAAAATTATACAAATCAAATAATTTTAATAAATAAATTTTATTTTTATTTATTTGTCATTTTTAATTACAACAACAAAATTATTTCATATTATTAATAATTTTAACGGGAACATGTCTAAAACCCTTTGGTTCACCTACATGCCAAATTTCAAAGAATTATCTAACCTACGCGCTAATTATAAGGTTTCTGAGTGCTTCAAATAGCCTGGGTAGGATAGGGTAAATGCAAAAACATTTGTCTATATTGATCCCTCTGATAGGTCTATCGGCCAGAACACTCCAGACCAGACCATAAGGTGTACCGTTTCAATACTGCGTCAGTCAATGTTCTCTTAGTTTGAGTTAAATGTTAGAAAGAAGTTTGATCTACAATTTCTATCATATTTTCTCTTATTAAAGCAGCAAAAAGGGTATTAATTTCCAGAAAAATAACAGTTGATGCCTAGCTCATAGATATTTGTTTTGCTTTGTAAGTATAGATTGCGTATCTAAATAATGGAGCAACAATTTGAAGAAGTAAGATTGCTGTCAAAAAAGAAAGATGCTTTTCTGATCGTTTCAATTAGTCCAATAATAAAATACTGCGCTGATACAATTTGAAATATATTCTTCGGATTATAATATTTAAATGAGTTAACATATTATATACTTGATTTTTGAAATTATATATTAGGTTTACCACAATCCCAAAAATGTACAAACTTTTTTATGGAACTAGTTTGAATTAATTGATTAATTATTGATTCACTTCTATGATGCGCCTATTCAAGATTGAAGATATATTTTTTCTCCTATCTGACACCCAATCAAGTATGCATATTTGTGAGTGAAAGTATGTTCTTTATATTCAAATTCCACTTTTGATTGATCTAAAGATGAAGGGATAAAAAATGATGGAGTAACGGTAAGTGGGGTTAACGAAAGAGCGATCGTTAAAAGCCGGTGTAGATAACACTAAAAAATGTAAACCTAAAATTTATCATTATACGACTTTATAATAAATATAACTTTTTTAAAACTGTTTATTTTCAGCATAAACAGTCGATTAAGGTAATAATTAATTCAATAGTATCGATTCATGGTCGAAAATTCGGCAGCCAACTGTCAACTTACTGTTGTTGTTTCATCAGATCTGCAAATAGTAACACAGAAACAAATGTTATGAAATAACTTAACACTACTTCTTCAGTGTCACAGATTTGATAAATTTGCTAATTTTTGACAAATATTTCTGAACAATAATGATCCTATAGACAGTAGTGATGAATTATTGGGGACAAGAACATGGGGATTCTTACGCTGCATAAATCGATGGAAGATCCTCATAGCTAGTCTTGCAGTGCTCGTACATGATGAACGCAGCAACACCGACCAAGATCATAGATAAGCTTCCAATTTCAAAATACAATAATCCTGGAAATGATTATAGAGATACATACATTAGAGATGATAGCGCTCCGAATAATAGGATATTTGTAGCTGCCTATATCATACATCTTTCTCTAACAAAATCGTATTAGGTAGGTTCAAACTTCAATTATTATTGGTATAATTGACACTGCCTAAAGTGTGATTTTAAATAGCATCAATCGTAGGGTAGTGCGATTTCCCTATATATCGACATTTCTTTCGCGCCAATATGACGACCTGCTGACCACTGATTCGGTTGGACAGCTAAGGACATACATTTGTGGGAGTTGTATTTGCCCCATATATCAATCGGAATCTTGAACGGAATGTTTAGACAAACTATATTTAGATAAAAACTGCTCAATGATTTTAAATAATGGATTAAACTGACCGTTAAACGAAAAATTCACTATTAGAGGATAAAGATATAATATATTTTATGTTTTGAAAGTCAACAAAAAAATCAGAGAGAATTCATTATAAGAATGAAAAAAATTAAATTAAATCATTTCATTAAATAGTTATAGATTTATTGACCCACCTTCATTCATGTCGATATTCGATTCTGTTGTAACTGTTGTATATCAAAAAACGAGAAGAATGTAATATTCGATAGCAATGTCCAAGATTTAAAACTGTTATGTAATTTAGAATGAAAGTTGTATTAAAAAGTTGTATTTATTAATTATAGGCTACCGATTTTTTAACACAAGGTAACAAACAATTTGATTTTAACGCAAAATATATGACTACCAGTATTCGTATACTTATTCTTGTATCTTATTTAACAGTATATTTATTTATATTTTCCTTGATAATATTTATATAGTAAACAACTGAAACTTTAAAACTTCGACTTAAACAATTAAATATTTATTTAAAAGCCATTTCAATCAAAAGTTCGTTTTTTGTTTCTCTTAAACATTAAAAGCACTTGCTATGAATAAGCTGCAATAGTTTAGCCGAAAAATTAATTTAACTATATTATTAACTGTATATATTATGTAGTTTGCATAACACCGAAGAAACAATTGGCTTTATAATAACACATTCTTTCAAATTTTCAAATTGAATATTAGCGTTTGGTTTACTGATCATCGATCACAAAGCAAGCTTGTACTTTCTGTCTCGCTTGGGGATTTCGATTCCTCAGTGGTGGTTGTCGAATGGGAAAACTCGCCTCCTGAAATGAAAATGAAAATATTATATGAATGTGCCATCCACTTTATTAGATGAAATATGACGATGCAATCGTGCATACAAATGCAAGACTAATTAATACGACTAATAACAGCAACCCTTTAAACGGTATTCTGGCAGGTAACCGTTGGGCGATAATCTAGGAGGCCCTTTATAATGTAACAAAACAGAAAACCGGAAATGCACAATGAAGTAATTTCTCCTCACCAAAATCAATGATCACAAGGAATCGTAGATTCAATACAACTTGGTTGGCAAGAGTCGACCTATCTAAATAGTTCAGCTCAAATGTGGCAAATGACCATCGTAGTTGAAAGAATTGAGAAAAAATAGACCTACATTGGAGCATGATTATGGTTGACTCCAGCTGAAGACAATGTTAAGAATAGAATAAATCAGTGGTTTACATATTTGAAGACTGGAATGAGGTTAGAAATGGATCAATAACCACTAGAAGGGAAATTGTCCATCTCCGTAATGTAAACACGCGGCACCAAACGATTTCACTTATAGCATAAACTGTTGTGTTGTACAACGCCGCATTCTTATTGGAAACTCAATGCAGGAGTATCGATTGCTTCGAAACTGTGCTTATAGGTATAGGCGAGATATAAGGAGAATTTTTAAATCAAAAATACTACCTGATCCAAGCACATCTTATCGAGACATTATCGAGACTTTACTTGTAACATTTTCTGCAGATTTTAGCAGTGAAAGCCGTTTTTCAGTAGCTGCTCGAATAACTGAGCTATCCCGAGTTTTAGGAAATCTTTGTTATCTATCAAATATTAAAAAGAGGCCTTTTACCCGAGTAAGAGTTCTTGGTGGTGCCAAGGTTTAAACAAAATTTCCGTTCTAGTGTTGTTTATTTATTTCTATGGGATTGAGAGTGAAATTCGAAGACGTAAACAGACTTTAATGGTGAAGTTTTGGGACACGACATGAAGAATATTCAACTGCTTTTGGTTGAAACCTTAAGAATTAATACAATATTTATTTATGCAATTACAAATATCATTTTGCTTTTTCAACTAACTATATATCTACACATTATATCTACACTTGTAATACACAGACTTTTTGTTCAAACTGAAGCTTACTGATATTTATAAAGATTATCGCAATTGGCATGCCTGTACATTATACAAGCGACATTGGAAGAAGGCATTATACTTGCCATGCCGTGTTTTCCATGTGTCTTATGTATGTCACTTATAAACAGACTTCTAATGAGCGTGCGTACTCCCAAATTGTTTAGTCTTTTCTGGTTTCTTGTAACTTTTACATTTTGAAATATATCCAGTCCTACTTGGCATGGGATAATGTATACACACATGTCTAGGTTATAAAGGCAGTATACTTGCATATACACACGAGTATATTTTATTTTTGAGAATATTAGGCATGGAAATATTATCTAAAGACAATATAAGACAGTTAAATATTAACAAATGTCATATTCCAATTCGGCATGGGATTATATTTCACATGCCATATAGACCAGAGTATATTAAGTATTGCAAAATTCGTCACTATATATTATAACCATAGATATTTGTTTTAATACTTCACTAGATGGGAAATCAGGCCCCGAGTTATTGTCTAAATATAGTCGCCATTTTGGCCCCGAGTTTAGTGATTGGCCAAACTAATATGGCGTTATAGTAATTAGCATTTATCAACAAAAT
>JAYRBW010045671.1:0-32310 GCA_036023295.1 Invenusta paracnida
TTTGTTGAGGTGATGTTTCCTGGTCGTGTTAACTGCTGCAACTTTGATCTCGTCTGTAGTTGGGAGATCTGTATTCACCCGATAGATGGATAGTTGTTGAGCTAACTCTGAGCCTAGTCTGTCAATAATTGACCAGCGTATCGCCATGTTGAGGTTAGAAATTGCCCAATAAGTGTGTCTTCGTAAGATATTAATATCTCCTGGATGCAAAGAGTCATTATTATTGTTGTTCACGTTATTCTGGGGAGTACATATTCGAATATGTCGGTTACAAAATGTTAGAGAACCAGATAGCGGATTGACATCCATTTGCGCACCCAGAAACGGTATACTCAGTAATAGCGTTAATAAAACAGCCTCCCCCAAAATAGGATTCATCTCAAAGGAAATTATATTTATTATTAAATACACAGAATAGTTTTAGCTTTTGGAGACTAATACATTAAGATTATTAAACTACTTGGTTCACTATTTATACAAATTGAGGTTTCTGGATTTGAGTCTATAAGTATGCGAATTTCCCAAATTGTAAAATTAGAATTGTGCTATAAATAAGTCTATTTAGGCACTTGATTCGTGTATTTTAGGGAAGTTATTTGCTTATTTTTATGTACCATTATCATTAACATACAGACATACTATATACAGTTTATTTATAGTAAACATATATATATATATACACTCATCATACTCACATGTTTGCAGTTATAGTTATTTACACATATCAACCAATTTAGGTGCATATAATATGTATACCAAACATAAAAGAATAATTAATCGATTTTTTGGGATTATTATTAGTACATGGAGAGTACGCATGACAATAGTAAAAGGTGGAAGAGGCAAACTATATAATTGTATTAATATCCATTTGGTATATTTTTAGTCAGTCATTATTAATACTAACAGTAATTATAGGATAAGAATATTTACTCATTAACGTTTGGTATAAAAATGTATTTTGGGGATCATACTAAAAAAAATTATTTTATTTAATATTTGTTATAGTTATTAAATCAATGATTTTAGGTAATTTTCTGGCCAAAAAGTTAGTTGTGTAAAACCACTTTATTTGATATATAAATAATAATAAAAATAAACAACTCGACAGCTGTTTCGAATAAAGTTTCCCTCAGGTGATTGAAATACTAACATAGTTTGTAAAAGAAACTGACAAGTAGGAATATACAATTAACTAAAATGAATTAAATATATCAAGAACACAATTACAACATAAAAACAGGATTAAAGAATAAATTTAGATTTATGAAAAGAAATTAGAGCAATTCCTAATGATTCTATTCTGATTTTCCTAAACTTGACGGTTGCTATTTATATTAGAATTTCTTGTATTACCGATGATCAATCTAAACGTATTAATGACTTAGCTGGAATAACTGAAGTTAAAAATAAATTTATATTATTCACATCGGCGATCTTCATGGATCCTGTAAGCGATCCTGTAGACTCCCTTTAGATCCTTTTAGCGCCCCCTGCTGATACTTCAGGTGCCTAAGAAATCGTAACTAAGCAACCAATCATCTCTTCGAAACTTTGGAATCGCCTGAAGGGGGTCGCGAGCTTGCGGGCAGTTCTGACCGTTTGTCATATATCTCTTAGCAAGGTTAAATATTGGGAATTGTGGACATTTTCAATTGATAATAGATATATGACGAAAGGGCCAGAACTGCTCGATAGCCCGTGATCCCCTCAAGGCGATTCCAAAGCTTCAAAGTAATTGGCTGCTTACAGTTACCATAATATGCTTGAAATACATACTTTCTCTTCTAATCAGTGTTGTTGCTCCACAAATAACAAATAATACCACCAGACTAAAAAAATACCACCAACAAAATTTCGAAAATTATAATATATTATTAACTATAGTTTTCAAGAGGTTAGCCACCTTAAAATGTTCATTTTCCATAAATGATAAATATCGGAAGGTTTTAGCGTAACATCAGCCTGGACCAGCGTTTCCCACTATTCGAGACATTCGCACATGGCTGGACATCCCCATACCGGCACCTCCTCTTCCGGAACCGCCTGTGCCCAGGGATTTTGAGGTCGGTCCCCCGGTTCTTCCACCACCCTTTCCGCGGCATCCACCAATGGCTTGTCCGGCTACTGAAACCAAAGGACCGACGGGGTGCTGCTGGTGCTGTGGATGATTATCATTCGGATGCAGACTTTGACGAATGGGCTTTGGGACAGTGCACATTACGTAAGTGTCTCCCATTACATTCCGCACCAAACATGTCCACTTCAGTTCTTAAATCGCTCTTTGCACTTACCCATAACTTGCACTCGCGCTACCAGTGCATTTTTTCTAAGGGAGCCAAGGTTTATGTCTCCAAACCTCATTCCTTCGGGCAACTCCGGTCTCTTGACCGTAATACTGCGCTTCTTGTTGACTCTCTTCTTTCTGCTAACATTATTGAACCGACCGCTCATAGATGGCCCTATCTTTCTTACCCCTTCTCTGTTCCCAAGGCGCGTCTTGACATTGATTTTAGCCATTTGACAAAATCACTTCCCAAACTCTCCATTTCCCTTCCTTCTTTCGCCTCTGTTTTGCGAAAGCACTATTTTGATAATTCTCGGTTTGCTATTCGTTTAGATTTATGCATTGCTTTTTACTCTATACCCATACATTCTAGACACATATATGCTAGACACATTACCCGTTTTCGCGTGTCTAAACTCTTTTTCAAATTCACACGTCTCCCTATGGGCCTTGGGCCCTCCCCAGCCATTCTCCAAGCCACTCTCTTAACTGTGCTCCGCTCCTTAGAGTGGAAACCTTATTTTTCGTGGACCCATATCGATGACACTCTCATGATTGATTCCTATGAAAATTAGTGTACTCATATTACTCATGTTTTAAATATTTTATTAGAGGCTGGGTTCAAGATAAATTTTAAAAGTGTCTAGAATGTAAGGGTATAGAGTAAAAAGCATTGCATAAATCTAAACGAATAGCAAACAGAGAATTATCAAAATAGTGCTTTCGCAAAACACAGGCGAAAGAAGGATGGGAAATGGAGAGTTTGTGGAGTGATTTTGTCAAATGGCTAAAGTCAATGACAAGATGGGGACTACCGTGGGACTGCCTTGGGAACAGAGAAGGGGTAGGAAAGATAGGGCCCTCTATGAACGGCCGGTTCAATAATGTTAGCGGAAAGAAGAGAGTCAACAAGAAGCGCAGTATTACAGTCAAGAGACCGGAGTTGCCCGATGGAATGAGGTTTGGAGACATAAATTATACCATAACATTTTTTTACTAAAGTCATAAAAAACCGCCAGTTAAAGGAATTACAAAATAACCGCCCGAAAACCGCCCAAAAAATGAAAAAACCTGGTGGTAAAAAATCGCCAGAGTGGCAACACTGTCTAATCTATGTGGAGCTTTCTGTGTTGCAGGAAATTGCCTTATGCTACTAAGATTTGCACCAAACAGCTGGTATGGTTCAATAAAATGCGACCAGTCTAGCGATATACAGAATATAATCTAATTCCCGAGGAATGGAAGGACAATCCACCTCATACATACCATCAGAGGGCAGTCAAGTGTTGCTAACAGTGATACAACAAAGAAACTGTATAATAATTAATAGTGAAACAATAACAACACCACTCCATCAAGCTGAAAGCATAAGAGAAAAGAATAGGCAGAAGCGACGATGACAGATGCAGAGCATGTAAAGGTGAGCCGGAGACTAGCGATCAAAATTCTGGGAAGAATTTAAAAAGAAGTTTCTAAATTTATGAAGATTCAGTAGTTCCCTTCTTGATTGCAAGACAACAACAACAACAACATGTAACAAGAAGAGAGAGAGAGAGATGGATGGAAGGACGGGTGGGATACCTGCTAAGTGGAATGTCCCTATAGACATCGACGCGAGTAGTCACGTATTCAAACTCTTCCACAGACTCCTCAATGATGACCGAACTGCCAGAAACCTGAGCTGGGTCCTCGAGTTCGATCCACAGAGTCCATTGTTTACTTATCTTCCGTATTTTGAAAAGACTCGAGGCTCCTTGTTGACAATCTCCTCACCAGCCAGCAAGTTATAGGTAGTCTTGTCCTTACTTGTTAGATTTGACTAGGTTTCCAGAAGGGAAACAATATCCTGTCGTTGCACAATCATAGCAATAATTATCTAGGGCTATGGCATCATGTATTCATGGAATTAAAGCTCAAGAGGAAGCAACTTTCCAAGAATTTGTCAAATATTTGTCTAAAATTACTTTAAATAAGCTATACTACTAGTTAAAATAATGAATAGTAGAATTATATAACTGACTAATTTATAAAACAATTTAACTGTTATGTCATGTCATGTCATGTCCCTCCTGTGCATCAAATATAAAATCATTTCTACTTCAGAAGAAGCCTTTCAGTTAGTAGTGGAACAGAAATAATTGTAATAAATAACTGCGAACAGTATAGCTACACCAGACTGTTCCAACAGCATAGCACAAACATCAAATATGTGAAAGATTATGCCCTTTTTAGGACAAAAAGAATGATAAGTATATTACACCTACATATATACTATAATGAGTGATGAAACTTTCATAATAAAAAATAAACAATCCATATCTCAATCTGCAAGGTGGCATAAATTATATCGATACTCATTGGTCTGCAAGACTCGAAACTGTATCTACACTTTTTGCCAAGTATTCTACAGTTTTGGATGCCATGGATAAAATTGTCAAGAGAGTACGGGAGACTCAAAAACAGAGGCCTCTGCTTTCACTAAACTACTGGAATACCCTCAGTTTATTGTGGCACTGGTAATTAGTCAGAGAGTATTGAGCTACATACATCGGATTTGTAACTAAATTGCTCCAAGAGGAGGAATGTGTTTTGGGAGAGGCGTATGAAATGTCAAGTTAGCGAAATCCTGCATTGAGAATAGCAGAAAGAATGAGCAGTATTGGAACATTATTGTCCAGAATTGAAGTCATCGAAAAGACAATTGACATTAAAATAAAATCACCACGGCTAGACTGAACACAACAGCACCGAGCTAATGCTACACTGGGGAGACAATCAGTCAGTTTCTGACTACAGATTGAACAATTTTCCCCTTTTGCTGATCGTGCTGTCAGTCAACTGAATGACAAACTCACAGATCGTCATGAGCAATTGATCACTGCAGCTGAATTCCTCATCCCTTAAAAAATTGCTCAACTCACTGAGAAGAAGATCGAAAATATGTTTCAGTATTATGAAACATTTCTCAACCCAATTAATTAAATTACGGGACACCGCCTTTGAGATAAAAATGTGGAAAAAAAAATGCGAAAGTATTTGAAGCCCGTTCTAGCAATATGGGATTAATGCGAAATTGCAATGTGGTCAACTTAGTTGTGAGAGGTTTCTTCTCCGCTCTGCGGTGTTTGAAGTCATGTAGACGATCAACAATGACGAAGCGACGTTGACTGGTCTTGCGTTATTATTCGTCCATCGACACAGCAGTCGAATCCCAGCACCTCAACAAGTACTTTCATGTAAATCAAACTGGAGGGTTAATAATAAGAATGTGTGAACATGTCTCTGTTTTGACACAAACTGAATATCTATATAATGTATGTGTGTCTATTTTTGTATTAACATGATCACTGGTCTTTTCTAGGCATTCATTGACACTGATTTATGAAGTATATTTGCATGTCTCTTTTACAGTAACACATTGACACTGGGTGATCTTTAATTAATCTATGTGCATGTCTCTTTTACAGTAACACATTGACAGACACTGATCTATCCTATCTCTTTTGTATCAACAATTACATTCGCACTACCTATCTATAATTTATAATAATAAATATATATAGTTTGGATTACCTTAACATTTTTTAAATAATTAATAGGATATATTATAAAAATGGCAAGAGCCCTTTTTTGTAAGACTGCCCCCCCCTCCCATTCTTTGAAGCTATAAGCGATAGCCCCAAAATAGCAGATAAAAACGGCTTAAATATATATATTAATGTGGTGACCATAAGAGCTATACATAAATATGGCGCACAGAAAATAATTGATAAGACACTCCAGTTAGGCTTGAGTCACTAAACCTATTAGCCAGACTTTAAATAAGGATAAAAACCATATAAATCCAAAAGTTGCAAAACAAAAAATCAGCATCATATAAAATTGTTTCCATAACCAGCGCAAAACATTTAAATTCAAATAGTGTCGATGTTACATTATTGACAACATTAAGCTAACACGCGCACATCAGACCCCACAACATATAAAATTCGTAATTCTGTCCTAAAAACAAATCCAATTTAGTTCAGCATATATGACTTTGTTAATCGATGTTAATGAAACTATTTTTGGTATAACAATCTAATAAATGTGGCACTGATATAACTTTCACGAAAATTACGTATCACAGATGTAATCGTAGAAGAGGTTTACAACATGTCACATGTCTGTGATCAAACTGGATTTGCTTCATGAACAATACCCGAACAATAATCATATCAATGAGGAAATTATGTTACAAGACATTTACACATACATAGGTATTCAATATCAAATTGGAAGGATAAAAATAATAAAATGTCTATAAATTCACTTTGGAATGAGAAAGATGGTGACCATTTATGCATAGCTTCTATGTCACGAAATAAATGTCCTTGATAAATAGAATTCTTCGATTTGATGATCTTCGTACTCGTGCTGAACGCCGCCAAAATGATAAATTTACTGCTGTGAAACACCTTTGTAATTTGTTTACTAATAACTTTTCATTATACATTGGACACCAGAACATCATTGTAGATGAACAGATCGTCTCAATCGGGGAACTTCTCCAATAAAGGTATATGACACCAATCAAAATCTGACAAGTACGGAATGAAAATATACCACATATGTGATTCAAGTACTCATTTTGTTCTCTATTTCGAACCTTACGTCAGTGGTGTTCAACAAATTCCCAATTATTTCTGTAGTGTTTCTGTTTTTAAAAGATTGGTAATCAATGCCCATGTTTCACAAGGCACTGGCATTTGTGCAGACCGTTTAGTTGAGATTTGCAGATTATTCTTTAGTTAAATGATGTTTCAACGAGATATCAGTTTTAGGCATAGAAATAAATAAACAACTCTAGAACGGAAATTTTGTTTAAAACGTGGCACCAGAACTCTTACTCAGGGCAAAAAGGCCTCTTTTTAATATTTGATAGATAGCAAAGATTTCCTAAAAATCGGGATAGCTCGGTTATTCAAGCAGCTATTGAAAAACGGCTTTCACTGCTAGAATCTGCAGAAACTTTTACGAGTAAAGTCTCGACAAAGTCCCCATAAGATATGTTTGGATCAGGTAGTATTTTTGATTTGAAAATTTTCCTTATATCTCGCCTATACCCATAAGCGCAGTTTCGAAGCAATCGATACTCCTGCATTGAGTTTCCAATAAGAATGCGGCGTTGTACAACAAAACAGTTTATGCAATAATTGAAATCGTTTGGTGCCGTGTGTCTGCATTACACAGATGGACAATTTCCCTTCTAGTTGTTATTGATCCATTTCTATGGTTTTAGGTACAGTTTGAAATGATAAACGATGTGTGCATAATTCTACGCGTAAAGAACACTTCCGTGGGAATCCTAGATGGTGCAGCAGATTTGTGTATGCTCCTAATTGTACTTTAGCTGCCTACATACCTCCTAGACATGCAGTTCGCGATTTCAAGGTGTCATTATGTCTCTCGTCAGAACACCTAATTGATGCTACATATCTCAACTCTGAAAAACCACATTTCATTTTTGACTACAATCAAAATAAACCTGGTGTTGATTGCTTCAACTGGTGTTCAAAAGAATACTCTACCAGAAAACCCACTCGTTGTTGGACCAATTGCGATTGTTTGATAATATTCTAGACATTGCAGCATTAAGTTATAGCATTTTTAGTAGATTTTATGATCTTCCTATAGTAACAATTACATAAATGTGTGAATTTTCAGATCCTTTAAAGTATAAGCCTAATATTATCAGAATGATTTAATATTTGGAATATGATCTACATACTAAGTAAATATGTTATGTTTATGATATACAAAGTAAATATAATTCCAAAATTGTATCGCTTTTAATTAACGGGATCATTGATCACTGATTTTAATGATCCGGTTAAAAAATTAAAATCGTGATCCTTACTCTCAATATTTTGTTTACTCCAAAATTGGTACACACATTGATCTTATAGTTATATATCATAATCCTGAATGTGATCAAATTCGTATCAATTTTACTCTATAATCCGGATCTAATCCTGTCCACATCAATACTAATAATCGTGGTTCTGGGTTCCAGTAAAATTTTGTTTTCTTCCTAAAATAGTGATTATACATAGAATTCTAAAATTTCAATAAAATCGGACATTTATAACTATGTAATCCGGATTACCATATTTTATGATCCAGATCACCGGTTAAAATATCTGAGTATGGTTATCACGATTTGATGATCATATACCATGAAGAATGATGAAATATGCTTATATCCAAAAAAATCAAGTCAATAAATAATGTAAAACAATATTTATACATATAACATCACATTTTTTCGTTTGTCCCTATCCTTTGCATAGTAAATTTTTCATCTTAGGATCAGGATCACGTGATCACCAAATCAATATAAACTTCAAGATCTGTCGATGAAATCTCCCCAAAAACACTGAAAATTTCAGCCCAATCGAGCAATGGGAAGAATGAAAGTCCAAGGGTGTACCCCACCCCTTATATACCGGGTATAATTAAAAGCATTATCTACGAAGGGTTAAGATAGTAAAACTTTTCTAATTGAAAGTACAGTTTACACTTTTTAAAGTATTACCTGTTTTATTGAATTATGTATATTACTTTTAAATTAATCATAAATATCGTACCATATTAGTACGTTCAATACCTATTTTTGCATCCTACATTTTAAGAGAATAATATATACACACCTGTATATTATAGTATGTATATTTACTAGTCATTTACATACATACTAGAATAGCTGTGCACAGTGTTGCCGTATAATCCTATAGTCAAGATAGCTAATCTCCTCCCTTTATAGATATGACCCCTATCTATAGTACGATCTCTAGGATTTGTGTGAACGAATTTGAACCATATCAAACTGAAAAATGACTGCGTTCAAACTCAGTCAACCTTCAGTTAAAAATGGTTTGACTATAGCACGATTTCTATCATTTGCAACACCGGCGAGATACCAAACTATTATAAAGCTTTTTAAACCAACCGAACTGAACCAAGATTGTGAACAGACCTATAATTTAAATAATCAACTTATAACAGGCCCTGTCGTAGCAAATACCACTAATGTCTTATGCCTACTACTCTAGTAATTAATGTATTCACTAAATATTATTTTTTTAGAGTATTTAGAAAAAATCCCAGCATTATCAATTAACCTTTCATCCGTGGAAGGGAGGAGGTATTTTGGATATTGATTGAACGATGAAATATATTTCCCTGGATTTTTACCGTTTACAAAAAACAATTCGATCTAACCAAAGAAAATATTAAATAGAATTTCAACTAAGGTAACTTACAATAGGAAATGGTTGAAAGTAGTATAAAATATATACCCATCCATGGACGAAGGGTTAATCTACTAGACGACAAACAAAAATCTAATAAGATACCGACTAATCATTATACCGATAAAAAAGCTAAGTTTAGTAACGTGACATAATATATACATAATATATACATAACAAACTAAATTTAAATAAAGAAAAACAAAAAAATTGCACTTCAGAGAGACGGTGTCATATTTAAGTCAATGAAAATTCACGATCACACAGCAAGTACATATTGGAAATAAACATACATAAAGGAACAGATCACACCAATAAAGACGAATAACGACCGAAATCCTTGTGTTAGTCTTAAATTTTATTGATACAGTGCACTGGAGAAATATAAAGGAATAGTATCAACGCTGAAATGTAAGTTGTATTATCGGAATTCAAAAAAATCATTAGTTCCATAATTTTTGCAATATGTATGTAAGGACTACAATGAAAGTCAAACTATGACACATTTAATTATAATATACAGGAAATACAGCAGTAGCATAATGTACAAGTTTTCATAAGAGATTTAAAGTAGAACGTGATTTTAGCATATTAAATAAAGTTAGTTTATATGTGAATATCATGCTCGTATAGACATTTTATTGCTTTCTTATATTGAAAACGTGACTTGACTTACAAACGTATACGTGCGTACACTTAATTATAACAATAAAATATAAAGATAGTTTACTGACCTAAAAACGACAAAGCATGTGTGAAAAAATACAGCATTTAACTTAGTCTAAAAAATATTATTATATGATTGAATGACTTGATGCGAAGAGCAAATATTGGGTAAATATGTTTCAGCGTTCGAGATCAAACGACGCTTCATAATATTAGTATCATCGTCACTAAATAGATTAATAGACTGAAATGTAATGTATCTTGCATATTAATCTGAAGAGAAATCACCGGCTTTGGTTGGCTCCTGGAAAGTTACCACCGAAGTTAAATGTAGAAGGAACTGAGGTTTGCTGAAAGGAGTAGCCACCAGCTTGTTCAATCAACTTGGATTCTGAAAGAGAACGTACTATCTCATATTACATACTATCTGGAATACACAACTTCATAATAATATATATGTAGCTTAACCAGACCTGTTTATGCTACTAAACAAAACGTTAGTCCTTTAAGATATTAAAAAACAATAATTATACTCACATAAATATTAAGAATTTTAATGAAACACAATAGCTTCTAAAATACTGATCAATGATTTTCGTCTAAATTTATCACGTATCCTACTATGTACTTACGATTCTGTTGCTGTCTGAGCAGAGCCATCTCCATGGTATCTTTCAACGTCTTCTGCTGGTCGTCATTGAGTGGCGCCATCAAAGCCTGATACCAGGTGGGATCGTTGGTCTTGAGAGTCTCCAAAGTAGACATAAAGATAACGTACTCGTCGACAGTGTTCTCCTCCTTGTCTAAAACTGTCTCATAGGACTCCATAGCGGTTTCACCATCCAAAAGGCTGTCATCGTCCTCGTCGTCATCATCCTCTTCGTCCTTTAGGAAGAGAGAATTAAATAATATAACATATTTGGTCTGACAAAAATACACACAAACTTAAATCAAAACATTGTCTTATATAGGATAATGAAACAAATTTGCGCAGTTCTAGATTTTTATATTTAGAAATCAAAAATGGCTAACAATTACCATAAAAAGCTGCCACGTAATAATACGATATTTTTCGATTTTGACATCATAGTATGGTTAAAGGGAGAATAAATTACAGTTTAGAGGAATTCAAAACAATACATGATTTAGGTTTTTCAAGATAAGACACACCAGCACGAATTATTAAAGATTTATTAATGGATTTAAGACGAGCATACTATTAAGGTTGATCAATAATGTTATCTGCCGTAAAATATTTAGCCATTAGGTATGTAAAAAATTTAACTTAATTAGAAAAAATTATATATACTACACTCCAAAGTGGAATGAATTTCTTAGAAATTTCAACAATGCATGTTTCAATGACAATCAAGAGAACACACATGTCAAATAAATGGCTCTAAACTATTTTATCAGTCGGTGAATAACATGTTGGTCTTCTATAATGATCTACCTAACGTGCGTCACATAACTGAACTCTTAACAAATATAGATGTCTACAATAAATTACAACAAAATGTGCCATAATATGACTACTATTGGAGCATAGTGAACGACACGAGTATCCGATCTTAAAACATAACATATGAACAAAAATACGGGTAATCAGAAAATTATATGTTAAATAATACATCTATTAAAAAATATATAAACAGAAATTCCAATTAGTATTTTGGTTAAGTCAATTATATCTGACTAATTAGTGTTGATGTGTTTATGACATAAACTGCATTTTTCTTGCAATTCATAATATTATAAGATACTTAAAATAATCAACAGACTGCAGTTTGGAGAAGTAACCATAATTATAAATTGATACGTACAAAAATAAAGCTTTTCAAAACAGGAAAAAATAAGGGTAAGTACTTAGTTAATGTTATTCAATTATAATTTCAAATATATTAATTTCAAATATACAATATTCTACGAAGGCTAAATAATACTAAAACGAAAATATTCAATATCAATAAAATGATGTTTAACTATGTTACTTACATTTAAAAACGTTTAAGACGATATGAAATGAGCTATTCGAATTAAAGTGTTAAAATGTAACATACACTAAAAACAAGACAATTTAAGTTAAATACTAAATCGAGAAACTGTAATCTCTTAAATTAAGTCATTAAAAATATTGTGGAAGTAGAAATAATTAAATCATAGTAATAACAGTCAGACAATGTTATGGTACACTGATTTTATAATGAAACCAAGGCAATAACATAATGTACAACTAATCATCATAATCTTCTAATGAATGCAGTTGGTCTATAAATACATATAAATGCATACCGCTTTCTCCAACATTTCAAGGTATTCAGAACTTTCTTCGTCGATGTCGTCCTCATCGCTATCAAGCTCCTTGTAGTCAACATCGCCATTTCCTTCCTCGTCATCTTTGTCTTTGCCTATCAGAAATATAAAAGTTTAAAATTAATACATCAGAACTAAAATATAACAAAAACTAACAGTAAAAGTGTATCAAAAATAAGGCAGACCGATTATTAAACAAGTGTAGCTATAAATATAAATTAGAGAAGGTCTGAAGGGTAATATTTATTTGTACTACACTACAATTTGTCAAAAATATTAATGACAACGCCAAGAATCATTTTTGGAGGTCAGGTATAGTGGGCCTCTAATTGAAAAGTTCGAAGGATCAACTTTTCTCATAAGTTGCAAAGTTTATCTTTGCTCGAAACCATTTTAACTGACTATTTCGTAAGAAAATTCATAAGATAGTACGTAAATGATTTTTAATTCCAGCGTTGCTCAAAAGCAATCCTAGTTACGAACAGACAATAATATTATAATAAGTAATATAAATCAGTAATAAAACAATGTAAATTAGGGTAAAAGATTTATACTACATTTATTTCAATGCCCAAAAGTTAAGTTACTTGTGGTCAACTTTATATTGAATAACAACAAAAATATAGTTTTCGATATTTAATACTTTTGATAATAAAAGCTGCACATTAAAATACCAGGGTGCATATTCCACAAAAAACCTCCAGATAAACTGTATATAAAAAAAACCTCCAGACATAATAGTGTATTTGAAAAAACGTAGTGAGTCACATCAAATTTTGATCAAAATGTAAATAGAAGCAAGACATTTGAAAGATACATTATTTAATCGGTAAGTATATTACAATCGTCTACACAAGTTCACAACAGTCTTAATGTACAATATGCATCGTAAATGATAACAAAGGTAGATACAGGGCTCGAAACTATTTACCTTGACGATTCCCTAAAATATTTACTGTAAAAAAGTAAAGAATACAAATTAAGCAAATTGTCTAAATTAGTATCCTAAACATAACAGACACTGTAATCACATAATATAAATGTAATTAACGTAATACATTACTGTTATAATCAAGACATGTAGTTGCTTATTTCCACAATAAACATAAGAATATGCATTGAAACTAATAGTGTTTTGAAATAGGGCAATGTCGTTAATTCTATTGTTTTTGTTAGAATTTGTTTGATCAGCACACTTTCTCGACGACATTTCTGATGCTTCATCAAGATATTCTTCAGCTAAGCGTCTTTTCTTTGAAGCAAGGTCTTCGGCCTCCTTTTTTTCTTCTCCCTGACGTGTTTCAGCCTCCTTCTTTTCTCTTTCTTCGGCTCCACTTCTTTTCAATTTTTTTTTGTTTTCACTTAACGCTCTCTACTTCTTCAAGTAGGCATTGTAAGTTGCTTTACCATTTCTGGCGCAGATTGTTGTTAATGCAAGAAGAAGAGCTCAATATTTTGCGAAATACAATGTGGGAGTTTACGCTACGCAAAAAAGTTAGTTTAAGGAAGAATCTTGTAATCGGTTGCGGTCATCCGTGACCAAACGTTTCAGCCAACTCATAAGTCTTTCTGTGCGTCAAAACTAGAATACGACAAGCCAATTGGTGTAAAATGTTTTAATCACTAGTAGCCCAAAAGTTTGGAATGTTGTGGACATCAGAATGATTGTCGTGGAGATACTGGCACCACTGAAGCTCTAAGTGTCGCTGTCACAAGCAACTCCCAGTTTTTTTGCTGCGTACACGACATCTTCATCGACATAATATTTTTTGGATGAGTCAATACATTGGCCAGAACGGAGTAGACAGCGTCCTGTGGGTAGGCAATGCACTAAAGAAGTCACCAGCTCTATATAGAACATTGGTACACGTTTATAAAACAAGACGATTTTATTGAAGCAGTCAAGTGGTCATTTCGGAGAGATTTTCAGGAAGCTTCGCCTATCACAAGTTCTGAGTGTTTCAGTTGCTACTTATGCCAGATGCACTGAATCTCTTTTAGGTCTGTAAAACTGACAATATCTGCTTTAACGAAACACTGGAGAATTTATGTGATCAGCTGAATCATATTGGAATATAACGAATAGATTAAAGCTTCCGAAGATTAAAAAAAACAGCTAGAGGGAAATCAGTTTGATGCTATTAATATTCCCAAAAAGCTAGCTTTTGACTGTCTTGTTATATGCTAAATAAAACCTCCAGACTTTTCCCCAGAAAATCCCTAACCTCCAGACCCGCGGGCACCCTGAAATACTAATGGAAGCAATATAAACGACTAAGTATTTAATTCCGAATTACATAGGTACAAATATTAACAATGTAAACAACTTAGAGCTAGATAGAGCTAGTCGCGTGCATGGTAGGTACGCTCTAATATCCGCAGAGCCATAGACACACTTGAATAATATAGATTAAATATAAAACCACAAGAATTAAAGAAAGCTTAGCTTCTTTAAACACACGCGCATTTAGTATAGCAACACTACTTCCAATATAATTTACATCCATTTACTTCTAATTTATAATCAGAGCTAAATAATATATACCTCACAATTATATCACAAATTGTCAGACAATATACACATATATTTTATCATGAATATTTGAAACTGCATATTACGAATATATCATAGTATAATACATTTATAAATATAAGACAGTAAATACGTATATATGTCAACAAAAATTGGTTCTGCAGATAAATACAGTAAGTTATGTAAAACAAACTTTTCGCTATAATATTTGGTTTAAAATGTGATATAATGAAACGTAATTTCCTTATTTGAATCTTTCTTCCTTAAGCATATTATATAAAATACTTAAGACTTAATTACTTTCCCTTCGAATGTACTTGTACAGATGTTGTGTTTTGAATTATTATTATTATTATTATTATAAGACAATTTAAAAAAATTGTACTAGAACATGGCAAATCATACAATATGATACCTTTAAATTAAAATTAAAAATTTGTTATACACATGTACATTTTTTGATATTCCGATTTTGACAATAGAAAAAATCAACAGCTTTGTGATTAAATTTCTAAAAATTATATAATTTTAAATATTTACCGGCGTACCGGTCGTAAGATAATGAATGTAATTCTTCGCAACTAAGTTTGCAAGGCTTCGAAATACGTGCTTTTGCACTGTCGTACGACTATTCCATATTTTATCATCTGAGCGTCACACTTACGAATATTTCGAGTAAAGACCCTCAGAGTTCTTTATAAACGTGTCAATTAACAAAACACAATATCGTTGAAAGAGGGTTTACAAAATGCAGCACAACAGTTTTTTCTGGATCATTTTTGAAGTAAAAGTACTTTCCATTTGAAAATAAATATGAAAGATTAAAATTACAAAAATGTAAATAAAGATAGTTTATTGGTGAGTCACTTACCATCTTCCTCGTCTTGTGCAACGGAAGCGTAGGCCCTTTTGAGGCCAGCAAAGAGGATCATAAGGGAAGGCATGATTTCTGCGGTCATATTGGTCACGACAGTTGGGCGGTTCTCGACAGGAAGATTCAAAAGAATGCATAAACCGAGCACACTCACTTTCCGGTCATGTAGTCTGTATGTATGTACCATAGACAAAGTTAAATATTATGGAATAGTTAATAACACACGCTTTTTATATAAACTATAAAGTATACTAAGTTTTGTAATTTCCTTTTAAAATCAATGTATTCTTAATTAGTCACAATTCTTAATTTTACAATTTAAAAATATAATACAATAAAACAGGTAATAATAGAAACGCCAATAAATTATAATTGTACTACCATAGTCTACTCTGCCTAATCCGGACATACATTCGTTTCCCTAGGATTCTCTTCTCAGTATTTAAAACTGCCAAATCCGGAATATTGTCTAAATCCTTCGCTATTCTGTGCATTTTGCTTGATTTTATAATGTATTTTGAGATGTGTAATCCGGTGGCGTTAGAGAAATGCTGAAAATCTTTTAGCAGTCTATTCTTAATATTAATAAACCCGATTTATATCAAGTTCTCCGTTATAATAATATTTATGAATTGATAAAATGTACTAGAGTTCGAAGCTTATTATTACAATATGAATGCTCGATTAAGTGTAGGTGTGACTTTTAGCAGTTGCATAAATACAATGCATTTAGTCGGTCATTAAGAAATCAAACGTCCATTAATATATGACATAAGGTAGTTATTTAACCCATTTTCTCCTAACGTATGATATAGCAGAATATACATTACTTTCACTCTAGGGGGATAAAAGGGATACATACCTTCACGTTATGTGCATACGTAGACAGTACTGACATAGATACTAGGTAAAATGACGCACTGTAACTGAAACACAATAGCGTGCATGCGATCAATATTTACTTCGTTTTCTAAATCGTGACATGATCCTGTTTTATTTTTTCATAACATTGTGGTCTGTTGTAGATGCTTTAATTTGTACATACTACTATACATTAAAATAAATGAATAATGTTCTGTAATTTCAAATGAATCTGACATTTATTAATATTATTTTTTGAAATTTGTTATTTAAATATGACATTGCCCAATCCGGACAAAATTTGTTCCCTTTTGCTTGTCCGGATTAGGCAGAGTAGACTGTATATTGAAAAGTAAAAAGAAATGAACATGGTTGCTAAATAAATTTCTTATAAAAATTATAACTTAAATTGATATTTTTTGTGTTAGCTAGGTTGTTACATACCTTATAGAACAATTATAATATTTCATTTGGTTAAGAAAAATATCCAGAGTTCAAGTGTAGAAAAACGTAACTCATAAAACTGAATGGGATATAAAACATACCCAAGAAAGCAATCAGAATCGTTGAGCCATTGAGCGAAGAAATTGTTCATAATGGGAGATTCTGTGCCTGGCCAGGGATGTTGCGTCAAGATATTGAGCATAAACGCTGGATTGTAGTAAATTGCCGCTATCACAACCTGTACAAAAATATATAAACAATAGTAAGACTTATTTACAATTGTATTTTATTATTTATTTATTTACTATATTACTGATTTTTTTCCCCAATTTGTATTTAAAAATCGTCTCATTTGTATCTTTTTCAAATTAAAGAAATTTATATTATTCGGAAAATATCCTGAAAAAAGGTGGAGAAGTTTTTAATAATTAGAACAGTTCTCACATTTTACTCTCAATTTTAAATTGATTTCACCCAAGAAAGATATCTACTTGTGCACAGTGTAATATAATAAGCTTCTATCATATTAGTCTGGGCTTCTTGAACTGTTTACATAGCATTATGTTGCATATAATAGAAATTAGGTACCTGACCAACGGGCCCGAATACAAGAAGTGTTCTTACTTCTTATCGTTTTATATAATTTACAGCGTGATCCTACTGAAAAATAGCCACATTCCCCATAATCTACATAACATAATTAATTTATTACGTAGTATCACTGAGAAGACTAGAAATAAGAGAATCTATTTCTATGTTGAGTAACACTATACAATATGAATAATTAGATGTAAAATACTTATTGAAAATTTTAGTTAAAACGCTTTCTTTATATAAATAAGCATGAACATAATTATTTAGCCATTTTTAATCCACCATAAAGAATTTCCTTCTAGTCTATTTGAACAAGAGTATATAATAATATATATAATACAGCAGTTTCACACTGCACTAAGTGTTTCCAGTTGCATTTGTAGATATGACCGGTTATCATAATAAACATTAGAAAAGATAAACAAAAGTAAATTTAATCCACATGTTAGTTCATCATTGATTAATTCTGTGCATGACTGTGAGTTATAACGTTATCAAACAGAATAATGTAACACTGTACATATTACATGCTGTCTATATTACAGCTGAATAATTAGTACTAATTCCAAAATACTTCAAAACTATAAATGTATTACTTCAATAATCGCTTTTTAACAAAAAGGAATTAAGCATTTTAAAGAAAATTGAACAGCTTTATACACAATTACCGTGTGTTTAATAAATGATTTATAGTATTAGTCCTCTGTTTTTTAGCTATCTTAATTAAGCAAAGCTTTTTTAATTTGTTTAATTGGATAACAACAATAATTAGGCAAATAATCACCTGCAAGCACATGACTCGGAGTTCAGAGCAGACATTTTGCCGAGTTAGTCTCTCCAAAGCAGTCTCAACAAAGCGGGGTACCATGTCGTCGATTTCCCCTTTGTAGTCGATAAGTATCACTTCCAACAGTTTGGCGGCATTGCACTGGAAATCTTCATCGGTATCCTCGCCTTGCAATACCTAATAACATAAAAATAATTACCTGGAAATAACTTTCACATTAAAATTTGAGACCAGCTAATTATTATTAACGACACGACACGTGTATATAAATTCCAATTCGTTAAAAAGATTAAATTCTGAATAAAATATATAACTTTCTTCTGTTAATCTAAAACATGTACTATAGCAAAATTTATACTTTATATAAACCTATTTTTATCATCTTTAAAAAATATGGAAATATGACAATCTTAAAGATAGTATAAGTACCTAAGTATAACTACTTCGGGTATGCCATATTTCAATTATATATACCACATGAAAAAAATACAAGTAATTCGAGTAAGACATTCTCCAAAAATAGACAAACCTTCTTGCACATGTTAAAGATTATCTCGATATTTTTAATTTCCTTTCCTCCATTAAGAAATGCGACTTTGTCAACAGTAATGTAATTATGCAATGCTGGCATCATGTCTGTAAAAATGAAAATAAGCAAAAGGGTTTATAATTCATAAGGGGAGTAAAAGAGAAAACAAAACTATAATACACTGTAATATAGTTATCCATTTGAAAAATAAATGTCAGGTATTTTACCACTGAAGTATTCGAAAGCATCCTTATCGAAAGCATCTCGAATAAGGTAAAACACCTCCCACATTACGGGGGAAATGTGCTGACAAGTGAGGCTGAAAGTGAGCGATAGAGCCTCTTCATAAAACTCGGCTACATTGCTCTGAAGCACGGTGCCTACTATCTGGACCACAGTGGACTCCAGCTTTCCCATGATCTCTTTGTGGTCCTCCATCACCTGAAGAATTGTCTCAATCGTGTTGAGGATGCCCATCGCCAAAACACTGCGTTCATCCATACCAGCACCGTTCTCTGAAGAGTTCATCACGATACGGAAGGTGTCCGCCTGAAGTGATTAAGTCATCAGTAAAGATCAAACAGTTGTAACCCTCAAATTTCATAAAATAGAAAGGTAGATTTAATTTTAATAAATGATTCATTATGTATAGTTTACCACTTGATTTTAACCTATATAACATAATATGATATCTGATACGACCCGATAAGATAAATATGAAATTTGTAATAATACGAAAATATATATATAAAAGTAATTCGCTACTTACAAGTAAAGTACTAAATTGTTAAATAAAATATGAAGGCAAAAAGTTAAATGTTCAGGTAACCAATGAACAATTTAATAAATAGATAAAATAACTTTATAACATAAGCATAATTGTGTTTTAAAATAACTATATAATCTTATTAAATTCTACTAAATCTATTAATAGTTTCTTAAAGAAAAAGTAAGCAAAATGTAATAGTGCTTTATCGGCTTTTATCGAAATAGAATTCAGTTTTACGTTTTGATAAAATTAACATAAACAATTTTTTAAATAAATAAATCCTTTAACAAAAACTAATAAAAATTGAATGAAATTTAATTTTAAAATTTACAAGATGCTGAGTCATTTCTTCGGCAACTGGAACGATCTCTTCTTCAAAGACACAAACAATTTTCTGTAGAACAGTATTCATATCATCACTTTCGGTCTCCCGAATTAAATTAAGGATTTCTGAAGACAAAAAATCATAAAATTATATCAATTCAAGCCAGTTTAGTCAGATTGTATAAGAAAAAATACTTACGCATGACAATTTGAGCCAAGTGTGGTTTTACAACAGGAAGAGCTAAAAGAAGATGAACAGTAGACATTATATTACTGCGAAACATGTTAATATTTATTAAGAATTAAAATTTAAGTAGATTCCAATTATTAGTTTTGAAGTTATTTCACAAAAATTTAGTTTTCTGTTTTTAGAATTGTTTTTTATATTTAAATAAGGTATAATATATAAATAATAATAAAATAAGTATATTTAATATTCAAAATAACTTAAAAAATAATAAAATATCGTGACACTGCATGTGATGTAAATAAATAATTTTTATTAATTAATTTAAACCAAATTAAATAAATTTGATTCTCAGATAAATACAACACTACAAATTACAATAATACGTTATTATAAATAGTATTTGTAGAAAAGGTTGCAGGTACTTTTAGTGTTTGTCAATACCCTGGCGATTGTCTTAAAATAATATTGTCGACCGGTTGACTTATTATATTATTTGAAGTTTTTACAAGCTCTTATTTATTTCAACATAAGTGTATACCTATATTTATTATGTTATAGAAGAACTGAATATAACATTCTACTAAAATACAAATACTTTATCATAATAATATCAAACTCCTTCCCTATTAGCCAATCACACATTTTCTGCTATATTACTATTGCAAAAAACAAATCTTTTAATTTAAACAATTAAGTTATAAATTATAATTACAAGAGAAGTTACAAGACGCTGAAGAAATGGTTAGTATCGATTTATTTAAGTATGCTTTATAGCACTTACATTCCTCCTGGTTGGTCAATAAATCCATGAGACACGTTGCTGCTTCAAAGCGCACTGGCAGTTCAGAATCGGAACATAGAGCTACTCGGGCTGCCTCAGTGGACCTACGGAGGACTTCGGTTTGACGGAACTTGGTGTTAGCAAGGCGACCAGTAAGCCAACAAGCTCTTGCACGCCTAAAACCTTCAGGAGCAGTGAATACAGGCAGCACGTAGTTCGTGAGGAAAGTTTCCATTTGGTCCTTAGGGAATATAAAAAAGAACATTTTTAATAATAATAAAGAAAGCAGCCCAATATTAAAGAAAATATTATTACTTACAAATATATTGTACATGAATTTAATACGATGGACATAGTAAACAGGAAACCTTATACGTCAAAAATGAAAACTACCATGATAAGCAAAGAAAATCAAGGATTATTAATGCTCAGAAAATGTTGTGATAGCACACGAATTCGTGGTAGAAGTCACTTCGCTGAACAAAACAAGAGTGAAAATTAAACTATTAATCTTTTCATTGTTACACCAATTCATATTTAGGGGGGAGGGGGGGCATAATTCCTACAATTTGTCCCAAGAATCCCAATTATTAATATCAAAGAGAACGTTACAAATGTTAGTATGTATGTATAATGAAATATCTGTCTCCTTATAATAGGCGATGTAAATCCGTAGATTGCAAAGGCATGTTTACATTTAGTCTACCAAATTGAGGTAAAAAGGCACGCTTAGGAAAAGCCAGGTGGCAAATACGATACAATTAAATGACAAGCTCTACGAAAAAATACAAAGTAAACAAACACGTGTTTCACAATGTTACAACCTTTACATGGTTTAATAAGCGAAATCAATCTATGCCAAAGAAAGTATTGTAGTCCCGTGATCCTGTCATTTCAGATTCTTTCATGCATTTTTTAATGTGTACGATATATCATAAATATATTAAAAGGGTGTATGAATTTGAATATTATAAAAAATCAATATTTAAAGAAAGTAAATTTAGTGGAATGAAATGTGTATGCCCCATTACATACTTAATAGCATAGTTAAATTTTAAATACATTTTAAGTAAATGCTAAAATAAAATATGCATATTAAAAACTGAAACGGGTATTATAAAAGCTAAATTTCACAGGCAAATATTATTTATCATACGATACCATAAATTACACACCTTGTATATCTTTCGCTTTAGTAAAATACTTGCAACAGCTCCAATCATATGGAAGGCACCATCTTTTTGTCGAGGATCACTTGATTCGTTAGTTATAATGTGCATACAGAAGCCCATTGTCTTTTCTAGAATCCCCTTTCTCTTCACAGAGGCTTCGCTCAAGAGGCTTACAGCTGATGATCGTGGTGACAACATGTCCTCAAAAATATCTTAAGCAAAACGAAATAAAAATCGGTTAAATATAGATAATAATTTCATGTGGGTTTAAGTATTAAAAAGTGATTATAAAAAAGAAATAAGCAGTTATGCTAAACACGAATGTAAGGAATGTCTCTAAAATAGTTATTATGTTCATTAATGGATTCTTAATTAAATAGTAAATATAAATATATGTTCCTTTAAAATATTTGTTTAAACTAAGAAACACATGATTTGAAGCTATTTTACAACAATATTCATTTAAACAATTTTTCTTAATTTACTAGAATTTACAAGGTTTACGCTATTCCAGTAAACAATCGTATCAAACAACACAAAATTTATATTGAGATAAAATATACTGTCAACAATCAAACAAACTCACCATACTTAACTCTTACGTATTCTTGTGGGTCACTTTCCCACATTTCATTATCTTTATCGGAGTGACATAAAACAGGGAAAATAAGTTCTTGCACCAAAAGTATAAAATGGGGCTTAAGATATTTCCAAGCCAAGGCGTGTGAGAGGCTAAATAGGAAAAGGGTAAATTTAATGTCGATTAAATTCACTACTAATAATCCTATATATTTAATTATTAAAAGGTTAATGAAGCAGTATAATTACACGATAATAAGAAAACTTGTTAAATTAAGCACAAAAAAGATTCTAATTATAAACATTAAGAAACGTTTAGAAATATTCGCAAACTATAATTAATAATGATAAACAAAATTATCATAAATAACAGTTATCAAATTAAACAGATATATGAAGAATTATTTGTAAATAACATCAATATTTACAAATAATGTACAATGCAAATAATTTCACGTATTAAGAGAAAAACCCAAAAATATAATATCGGTAAGAAGTACATAAATTACAAGGCTTACAATGAGTTCAAATGAAATCAATGGAAAATAGAATAAATATATATTATGAATATAAATAAAGATGCTACTAAATTGAGTAGAACATATACTGGATATATCCTCTTGCTACACCCATGTACTGATTAGTTAGACTTCCATTGTTATCTATAATTAACTATGCTTACATTATAATACATTTTTCTGTTTAATTATGTACTTTACATAACAAAATTACTTTTCAATTGAAAATATAATGTATTTATACATGTCACTTTAGCGGTTAATTTAATAATCTTTGTGGTATGTTTCATCTGGTTAGTCATTTTTTAAACTTATAAGGATATTTTAAGCTTGCAAATTTACTGGAATTTTCTCACTTAAAGGTGCGGGCACGATGGAACACGATTAAGTACAGAAATCACTACACTTTTTAGAAAAGATAATTTCCAAAAACGTAGCGATTCTGTACTCAATCTTTTATTATGTGCCCATAAACAATTTGTATACATCAAGCTGAACACTTAACTAATTTCAACACTAACTGTATTCATTGTACATATATATATATAACCAATACTTCAAATGTTATTGTTGACTAAATTATTAATCGGCAGAGTTAACTTTTTTGGCGATGCCGCGAAAGCTAGTTCAAGAGTACAAACGTTATGTCTAAATGCATTTCTTTTAAAAATCGATAAGTCCGAGGGAAACTACATATAATATGAATAAGAATCTAGTAAACATGAATCAGTGTATCATAAAACTTACGCAGTTTCAAAATAATTCAAAGTAATTAATATGACCCGGTTAGACACGTATTGTTTTTGACGGTACAATTCACATTGCTTTAAAAGTGTTGAAATAACAGGAGCTGAAAAGCTTTTTAAGTACCAGTCTGCAAAACTGGTGTATTGTTTAAGTACACTCCCTGGACAGCCGTATCTACAAACAAAATTGTGGAAAAATATGTTTATACGACATTAAATGAAAAAATAAATTACGATTTAATAACATCTATTATTATTAATATACACAACGCAAAATTAATGTTAAATCCAAATAAATGTTTATTACCTGTCAAAAAGGCACATGAGAATATGCATGCCCCACTTTTTACATTTCCACCAAATAAGTTCGTGACGTTCCTCTTCATCAACTTGTAGGGAACTTTCAGGGACAGGTCGATCAATAATTATGCGTATGGCTTCGACCCATTGAGTAACAACCTTGAAAATAAGAATTAACAAGTGTTTACTGTCACAATAGAAATGTATTAAAAATACAACGAAACCAGTGAAAGGCAGAGTAATTAATTCCAATTTTATATAATATAAACAAAGAAATTTCACTTGTTGATGTCATATGCTTATAATATAACTAACCATTGTTTTTAGAAAAACATAATAAAAAATAAAAATTTAACAAGCTCAATTGAAATCCATAAAGCGTAAATTTATATGATTCGAGATAAAATTGTAGTCATCAAGTTGGTTAAAGTTATAGCCCAGCTACTATAACAAATAATTAAGAAAATTTGTTTTTGCGAGAAATTAAAACGGAAAATTATAAATAAAGAATAGCACGTCAATAAACTATGAAAATAAAATTTAATATTTGTTAGTATGTCTAAAAAAGTATTAACAATAACCTCAATACGCTTCTCACATTGATAATTAACTCAATTAAAACGATATACCTGTTTGTTTACTAAGTCCTGAGGAAGATAGAATTTAATAGTGGCGAAGAAAATCTTTAGAATCTGCTTCTGTACGAGGACAGAATATTCACTATTGTCGTGTATCAACTGCGTGAGACGGTCTTGAATGACAGGAAGCAGATGAGTCATACTCATTGTAAGGGGATCACGTTCATCAGACTTTTTGTATTCATAAACCTTTACAAGTGTGTATAGTGAAACCAAGGCACCAATCCAATGTTCTGGTGTTGGAGAAATCAGAAACTGGTGCAACTTTTGAGGAAGATTCTCCCAGCGGCTAGGAAAATCATTTTTAACAATAGTTGACATTGCAGTTTTTAATTGCACTCTGAAATATGAAACAAAGAAGTGTGTCATAATAATAAAAATTAGAAGTGAATGAATAATACTATATCTAAAATAAATGTATAGTAACAAAAACATTGCAAAATTAACATGCTTTCATACAAATATTAATGGTTAAAGAGCAATGGTATTTAAAATTCTATAATCACTAGATGTTAGTCACTCATTCAGTCAATTCAATTACTAAAGAAATATTAATAATGTCATTTTACGTGTACATTTTACAATGTCACGTGTACAAATATAATATGTCCTATTTTAAATATGTACCTTATTGTCTCTGGAGATTCAATGATAGCTTCAACTAAACGTTCACGAAGATGTTGCTTATCCTGTTCATGAATACTAAAGGGCAAAGGATCTTCAGGCTTTTCTTGTTCCTGTTCTTTCCAGCAATTAGTAATCAAATTCTTTAGATAAATTATTCCAGCTTGGCGTACTGGAATAGCAATCTCAGAAGACATCACAATTTCGAGCAGTGCAGGAGCAAAGCCTATAATTTTATGCATCTGCAAGTAATAAAATATAAAACACATTATATTTTTCTTAAATGAAAGGAAAAAAACAGATTTTCAGAATCATTATACAAAATTTTGAATACTTAAAAATTGATATTGAGGAAATGTTTAATGTGCAGTCAGTGTGGTACACTAATACATATAGAAAACTATATACAAATATGTATTCATAACTGCAATCTAAATAAAAGTATAGCATCAAATTAACAAACAAACTTTAAACTACAAAATTGGAAAAATAAAAAATGTGATGACTGAAACAATTAATGAAGTAAAAAAACATCAAATGAAAATTATACAACTTATTGCACATGTAATAGTACTGAACAATACAAACAATCTAACTGTTTGAAAATGTATATAATTAAGAATTATGTTAATTTCTACATAATCAAATGTATTTTGCTCTTTATGGAGGTTTATTTACTAATGCTAAAAATAAACACTTAATAAATTCAAGAAACAAAAATAACTATTTACTATTACCTGAAACAAACCTAACCAATCAGTATATTTTTTTAAATACTTGCTTTAAAAATATGTATAGTATATTATAAAAGTTATTACTTTTAAGGTATATACATAGTGTTATGAATAAAAATTAATATATGTTAACACTTAGTGTTTAAGGACATACTTTTTGTGTTAATTGCACTTTAAAAGTAACAAAACAGCTCATAAAAACACACTATTGCAAGGGAAATTAAATTAGAAATAATGCTACAGTGAACATGTATAAACATTAACTAAAAAGTCAAAATATTAGTTATGTTAGCCAACATTTTACCTATGCACTGTGTATTGTATGTATCAATTAAGTAGAGAGAAACAGCAGTGGAATCAATTGATTTTCCTTTGCTCTAGCAACACAATCTAGCTATGTACATACATGCTTCATTCTGTCAGCTATCATTCTTGCAGCACAGTGCTTGCAAGCTAGGTTGTCATGCAGCAGCTCTTGTATATTAATTGACTAGTTTAAAAATGCTGCATCATGTGAAAAGACAGGATGAGAACAAGTCTTAAATCTGTCTACTGTGTTTCAAAAAATAATAACTATGCAACAGCTAAATGAGAAGTCAAGATGTATGATTCTATTGAGCAATACATTTTGGATGGTTATAACAGAAATGACAATTGGCTTCCAGATACCGTACTTGTCAATTAGCAGTACAGGACTATTCACATGGAGATTTTAAACATCAGATAAACACATATGATTACTCTCTCATTAGAGCTCAACAATGACTCTCATGTAGTCCAGCTGACCAGAATAATGTATAATTTATTAGAATTAATTGTATTCATATACAGCAAGACACATAGAAAGACTAACAGCAAATGTCATACTTATGTGGTTGCTTGTTATAAACAAGTTTATTGATGTGTATGTACAAATAAATTCCATATTAAAAGTGGAGTGCTTATTATTACCATGCTTGAAATAGGTGAGGCTTTTATAATATATTAATATACAAATTTTGTCTGAATCAAGTTAACTTGCTCATTATAAGCAAGTTCTTGTTATAAGTGGATATGCAGTATATAAATTTATCTTAAAAATAATATGAAAATATGACATATTAATATAAAACACAAAGGGAGTATTTAAATTAAGCAATTGATAATTTTGCAATTTATATTTTAGTCAAGTCTAAAAAACATTAAATAAACAGTTGTATATCATCAGGGCTGAGAATGGTAAAAGAACAAATCAGCAGATCATAAAAAAACAGTAATGGTGCATCCAAAAGTAACACACTTGTACCAGATAGGTCAACCCTGATTGGCTGGAATACTAAACCTCACTTAGGTAGGAAATCTCTAATTTCAACACTGTTATGTAATCACTATCTTATGTCATTGATTTACAGTGCTGCCAGCGGCCAGAGATAAATAAATATTGCAAGGTAATGAAAAAAATGAAGTTTTCTTTAAAATTTATATATATATGAGTCATTCTATGAAAATGGCCACTTTAAAAACAATTTTTTTTTCAAGTAACAATATATAGTGTTTTATTTATTATTTTTGTTGAATATAGTGTCATTATGCATCTTTTAAATTATTTTAGCTTAATTATACTTCCTTTTTTTAATATAACAAACAATCTTGTACACCTCTTTTACACCTTACTGCTGATTATTTGTACTGCCAACTACTGTTTTTTTAACATTAACTTAGGAAATGTACTTGCCACCAGACAAGTGATTTTTGCATTCCTGATTCTATATACAAACACCTAGATAGGCAATATAGATTATTGTAATATTAATTTATAAATGATTGAAGACAAGGCAAATTAGATGCCTCTGATTGGTTACTGGTTTTGAATAAATTATAATAAAAAGCATTAGTAATAAGATTTAGATTTAAAACCAGCAGCCAATCAGATTCTATCTAATTTGCCTTGACTTTTAATAGTTTAGATTGCCTATCTAAATCTAGGTGTGAAGTGATATAGGGTACAATATCTAACAATAGAATTAAGTGGGATGGCAAGTTAGTTTATATTTTTGTTAAATTATACAAATTTCAGATATTTTATTTAATGTTAATTAAATTAAATATATTATGCATTAAAAAATCCAACTTTCTAGACCTTTTCTTCCTGAATTTTTATAGCCATGTAGGTGTAGCATTAATATATTTTATTTTTAAATTATAATCCTTAGCTTAAAATTATAATCCCTGACACTTCTTTTACTAGCTTTAAATTTAAACATCCTGTGGCACTAAACCAAATGTCTGCCAAAAAATACTCTACATTATTACTAATGCCAATTGAATGGTCACTTCAATTTTATGACATGTACATATTATTATTTAAATATTTGAATTGAAACAATACAGTACTAGTGTTCCTACTAGCCAAAATGCCAGATTTTGGGCATTGCAATTTTTTTCGGGCTTTTTGAAAATATTTTAAACTGACCATCTTAGCACTTATTTGGGCAATCAAATAACACTACTTTATTTTATTGACATCAAAAAAGCATAACACATATATTGAATGAATTTTAGGTATGTATATGTATATAATATATATATGTTTTATTATATAAGCAAACTATTGGCAATTGTGGAATTCTTGGCCAAATTAATTTTTTTTTTCAAAAATAAAACAAAAAATAACTTTTTAAAATTTATATATTGTAATACTATCATAAAGGATAGTGAGATGCTTGATAATCGTGGTGCAGTTGCAATCACCAACTTCTAGTAGTGTATAGGGGTTACTTGTTACATGTAAAAAAACAAAAAAGAAATGTAATTAATATATGAATTTAGTAACATTACAAAACATGACAAATCATTATAATATAGTCAAAAGTAGGTAAATTTGTACTTTATGTTTGTAAAATAATTTTTTTAATTTATTGTTTAAATTCATTGCCAGTTTTTATTTAGTAAATTAAATGTGAAATAAATTTATTCCAAAAATGTATACAATATTGGTAAAAATGTCTAAAAGGGGTAAATGCTATTGACACCTTGTTCCCGATCTACCTGCATGAGTTTGTCTGGCGGAACTCACTGGAAGAAAAGCACAAGCCTTTTCAACATTTAATTCTTCTAATTAATAGCATTTACCTCTTTTAGACATTTTATAAATGTTTTATACATATTTGACAAATATGTGTATTTTTGGAATAAATTTATTTTATATTTTACAAAATAAAACTGGCACTGAATTTAAATAACAAATAAAAAAATTATTTTAAGAATGTAAAGAACAAATTTACCCAAAAGTATAATGATAGGGGTTACTAGTTAAACATAAAAATAAATATAATTAACAAGTAACCCCTATACAATACTAAAAGCTGGCAGCTGCAACTATCTTTTACAATATATAAATTTAATTACATTTTTTTTATTTAATTTGAGGCCAAGAACTCAACAATTGCCAAAATATCTAAAGAATAGTTATACAATGAATGATTACTACACTAAATATTATCAGTATGAGTAATCAGTAATGCTAGAATATATAAAACAAAATTTTTGAATTTTGTATTGGTTTTAGCTTTGAAATACATGTTATTGATGTAATAAAAACTTCTAGGCAGAAATAGTAATCTAGTTAAGTAATCTGGAATTGAAAAAATTATATAAATGTTAAGCATAATGGCAATAATGGACCATAATATTTTTTTTAGATAAAAGAAAATATTTTCAGGCATTTAGAATAATATTAAATTTGGGTATCACCCTCAAAATTTGGGCACAAATTTTTATTTTTGGGCATCAGTAGGAACACTGCAGTACCTACTGCTTAAGCTGATAATATGAGTGAGCTCAAAAACTACCAAACAGATTCCAGAAAATGGAAAAAAAGTGTGTTTTCTAAATATTAGTTTCGAAATGCTTTACTGGCATTTACAATTACAATCACATTGCTAATTTACTTTACTGAACTCTCTCTATTATGTACAATTTAAAAAAATGGAATGATAATCTGTAAGGGTAACAAAAAGAACATATAGAAACATTCATATCATATGTTATATACATACCTATACAGATTTCAATAGCTATAGAAATATAGAATCACGTTCTTTTATAAATATCGTTAAATTTTTAAAAAATACGAAAATGTAATAAACGTAAAATTATGCGATTAATACATACCTCGCTAAGATACAGTTCAGCTTGCTTTTGCTGAATATGATCTAACGTTGCCGTTAATGTTTCTATAATGCGATTAACATCCATATTTGCCTGGTTCTTTGACGAAAATACGAAAATATTAATCACAATTATAACATCAAACGTGAATTTTCAAAAAAGTAAACGCCTCAACCGGAAGTTTTAAACAAACATTATCAATAAGTGGACAACGAATGTATCTTATTTGCAAATTAAATAGAAAAGGTATGTAACTGAATTGAATCGAAATAAAAGGCTTTAAATTCTTTATGTTAGCAGTTTACTAGTATTAATTTTAGATAATTTAAGCTAATACTATTACGTTAAAAATAATCCGTAAAGCAACAATTGTAATCTGCTCAACAATTTTAAATTCGGTATAGAAGCTACTATTTTTCTCTTCATTATAAAACTGTAGGCGATATAAGTAAACGGCTCTTCTGATTCGCCAAAAGCGTTTCCAATAGTTACGTAGTAAAAACGTTGTCTGCTTTGCATACAAAAAGGCTACAATTTAACGGTATCACACATTTTATTATAGCTATATTTCAATATTTATATAATAGTGACCAATATGATTGAATAAGTTAAAGGTAGAATTTGTAAGATGATTTGAAATGTATAATAAGCGAGTAGGACACATAAGACAACGGACGAAAATTTATTGAAATATAGGTGACTAATAAATATATTTATGTGTAAGTAAAAGATTCTATGTGAAATAATTAAGAATACAAAGTGATAGGTAATTATTAACTTATAACGAATACCTACAATATTTTATAAGTACATCAAATAATAATCAAGTAGTCATTGTAGAAGAACTTTTCTTACAATTTTATTTAAAAAAATTCCCATGTTATTCTTTCCTGAAAGGAATACGAATGCTCAAATCTATACATCTTCCCTGAAAGGAAAGAATACAATTCAAATGTGATAGCTATAGTATATATATGGAGAAGAATATATATAATAGGATCTATTAGAGCTAAAAAATTAAATTTATAATGTATGAATAAAAGTGATTCAATTTATACTAGAGATGAAAAAGAATAGATAGATCATGGTAGATTTATAATTTGAAAATTGTATAAAAAAAGTTAATTAGAATAACGTAAAAATGGAACTGGGTGAAATATATAATAGAATTATCATATGCAAATATAAGTTATAGTCAATATAAGCAGAGCCAAAACCCATCATTTTACCAGAACTGGACGAAAAATACGGACTTATTACTTCATCAGCCATTCTCCGGTCTGTTGCCATGCAGGTTTCTGGATAATGCGTTAAGAGCTATATACACGTCAGCAGTGGACATTTCTGGGCATGCTGGAGGTGAGTGATGTGTCATGATAGCTGTGGCCATAGAGTAAGAAGGAGGGCACAGAGGTTCATCTCTTCGAATTTTAATGTGTGCAGTTGATTTTTTTAGCGTAACAGACTAATAAAAATATTCTTAATAAAATGTAATTAATTATAAATACACAAAAATTGTTTTAAAATTTTTGTTACATACGCTTATTTGCTACATTGGTCATAAGTAGTATATATTAAAATTATTTATTAATATTTTTTTTCAAGT
>JAYRBW010045672.1:0-11437 GCA_036023295.1 Invenusta paracnida
CTACTTCAGTCTCGTTTACGCTTTAAAATATTTATTAATTAGTAATATGGAGTCTTTAATTATAGTTATTTTATTTTATTGCGGATAAATGTGATTACTTATATGGAGTCTTTAATTATAGTTATTTTATTTTATTGCTGATAAATGTGATTACTTACATACTTACATATAGGTATACTTAATTATTGGTTAAAAAAGTTTTATACCTCTGGTTTACTTGTAACTAAACTGCAAGCTATAAAAAGTTGTTAATAAATGTAGAAATAAATATTCGATTATAGCATGTTATATTTTTAATAGGTAGGTTAAAAACGTTATGTCTGCTTCCATAAAATTTGCTAAAATTCTACTTAAACATTATATAAGTTAGGTTTTTTAAGTATATACTTTTTGATTGTATGTCATTCTTATTTTTATTTGTTAATTTTAATCAGTTTATTGAAGTGACTGTTAAACAAATCATTATCCGAGAGATGTTGATTATTTGCAACTCAGTACGGTACAAAAAGGCACTATTATTATATTTGTTTGTTATAAAAATCCGTTGATTATAACATATTCATAATGTACCATATTGACCACTGTATGCCTATAGAAGAACTATAGATCTAAAATAGATTGAATCCTCAGATATAAAAAATAAACACAGTAGAAATGTTTTAATTATTTATTATTTTTAATAAAAAGTGTGACTAATCGTTTTCGATAAACTACTTAATCTTATTGTAACTTTTTTATCCTTACTTGTAAGAAACTATAATATATAAATATAGTCTTCTAAAGACATATTTAATTTTAATGCTTAATTGGCTGTTTATATTTTTTTAAATGTTATGAACCAATAATATATTTTAGGAGCTACAAATTATTCATTGTGCAGTGGCATTGTAATCTTTTTGAAATAATTAACATACTATTATTATGTTTATATACAGCTGCTATAGGCAAAAATGTGATATTTGTAATTGTATATGATTATACGTTGACAAGCTCTAAACCTATCTAATATTACATATTCAATACATATATTTATTTTAATAATATTATAAATAAAATCGTGTTTTAAAAAAATTGAAATGTTAAACTGAAAATATTAAATTGAAAAATTAAACTGAAAATTTCTCATTTATTACAATTTAAAATTTTGTAAATTAAAACGTTTTAAAGAATTTTTATACCTACTAATTGTTACCGTAATTTAAAAAAAAATAATTTAATTTTCGTTAAATAAAATAAACTAATAAAGATTTTTCTGTAGACATTTTTTAGAAAATATGTCACATAAATTTAATATAGAATGGAAAAAATAGAGAAATATAGTTTAGTTGCAAAATTGCATTTATTTAGAAAAATATGTTTTATTATACATCAATATTAAATTTCATACCTAAGCATTTAAATTTTTTTTCGCATATTTTAAAATTTTATTTGCGAACCATACAAGTTTGAATAATATACAGAAACTTAGAAATTCTTACATACACTATTTTTTTTACATACACAAACAATTTTTTTTCCAGAAATGTTATAGATACGCTAATTTCTGGAAATGTCACAGAAATGCCCAAACTCATTACTACTTACGGATTACGAGGAATCATCGAGAAATATTAAAAATTAGTTAATTGAAATTGTATGATTGTCAGAAATGTGCAAACGTCAATGTATAATTATGCACTATTTTAGTGTGTCAATCATTTCTCGTTTGACGTTTTAAAAATCTGATTATGTTCTCCATTTACGTTTCATATTTGTACATTTAAAAATGCACATTTTTGTAAAAAGTTTAATTTTATGTTACATTTGTTATTTGAAATATTCAATTTTATTTAAACTATGTTACATAAAAGTTTAAGCAAAAATATCACATTTGGTGATTGCGTTTACGGCGATATAAATAAATTGTTGATCAAAACTTTTTGTTTAATTTTTGATATTTTTAGTGATACCGGATTTGTAGTCAAGAATTTAAGAATAATATAATATGCAGAATATAAATAAATATAGAATATTAAGATATATTGGAATATATGAATAAAATCTTTTCTCTTTATTGGATAAATAAATGTCTCTGTGTTACCAATAAAGTTTACCGCGTGCAGTGATACTTTGCACTCTGATACTTTAAATGTAATATCAAATCTGTTTAAATTTGGGATTAGTGAAAATCATACTTGGTCTGGAAAGCATTTTGTTATTGGATCAAAATATTATGTTCATAATATTTAGGAAGAATTTTGTATAACCAATTTATTTAATTAAGCTTGTCCTGTAATGAGTAAAGGTTTATAAAATGAAATGAGCAACAAATATGTTCGTTATTATATGTCTAAATGGGATATTGGTGCTTTTTTAAGCCTTCTAAGTGAGACAGTGTATCTAAATGGGACTTCTAAATGGAACAGTCTCATTTAGATATACTTTATACAATTTATGATTATAATTAAATACACCTACAATTTTATGTTATTGATCGTTTATTTAACATCAATTCAAACAAAACAATTTCAAAACTTCTGCGCGTGCGCAGAAAAGTTTCATTTAGATTTAAAATGAATGCATGAGTATATTTTAGATATACAGCTACACATATTATAGGTGCATATTTTCATATTTTACCAATTATGTTTAAATGTATTATAATTCAATAGAATTTCTAAAAACATATTTATAAAATAAAATATATGTTCTTATTTGATTAATGAGCGATCAATTGGTACAAGCTGTCCGCAACATTTGTCATCAAGCATAGGTAGTACAGATACATTTTATGAAATAGTGAATAAACAATTCAAACAAATGTTTAAAGATGCAAAGATTATTAGAAGCATGAGACAAAAATAGGCTATACCATGCATAATTAATGCGCCTTTAAAAAAAAGTCTTACAAACATAATTTTGTATATAGGTACAATATCTATATGTAAACTCACAAAATATTAAACTAAAATTTGTGTCGCTAAAATACTTAATTCACTTAACATTGATCGATTTTCAGTAGAATATTTATATTTATTGAAAAATATTCAAATTCAAATATCAGTAAAAATTTGTTTCAAATGCGTATTAATTTCGGTATAACGTAAAGTGCATTTAGCGATCATCAGAAGAATCTACATTTGGCGTACGATTGCAAGTAAAGGTTATTACAATATTATAAAAATATTTGTTTTAGTTTATAAATAATATAAATTTATCTTGAGTATATTAGTAAAAGTACTTTAGTATATTTGTATATTAGTAAATAAAGGTAATAAAATGAATAAAAGTTAAAATATATAAGTATTAAAACTATGCTAGTGTTTGGAACAATATAATTACAATAAAATCATACTACTAAAACTATAACCACAAATGTTAAATGTCTGAATAAGTTTTGTGAACACGTTGATATGGCAACGATAGAGATAATAAAAGTGTTAATTTATTAAAAAGAGGTTATAATATAATAAAGGGGGAATTTTTCTGAAACACAAAATAGGCAGTGTTGATAGCGTTTGTGAAATACTGAATAAACCACTTATTTCATGATGTAAAAGATATATCAAAAGTATTCGTCAATAGGATCAAACACTATAGATATATAAAGAGTTAATATTAATACAGTATATCGTTGGGGAACAAGTTGATAGGAGCAACGATTGAGATTCGCTATCTCTCACAATGCTTATAACCTGCTTGGGACTGATTAAGTCTAGTTGGTTTTGAATTTAATTATCGATGTAAATTTACGATTCTAACATAATATCGGGGTGTGTTTTCATTTCTTTGAAAAGTAAAATATTTATCACATTTGGATATTGGTCATTGACAGATATTCGTTATCGACAACCAAAATGACTTAATACACGAATTGGAAAATCAATATTTTTTTCGTCCAACTGTAATAGATTTATAAATAACCCCCTATTTTCTAAAAAGTATATAGTAAATAGTGATTTTCTAATATATGAATTAAATCATAAATTTGTTTATTTAAATTATATGTTAAAAGTAAATATTTAGGTGTATGATATATTATTCCATATTAATAATAAATGAATTATTTTAAATAGGCCGGCCAGAAATTAGAAATTAAGCTTCAAAACCAGAAACATCAATCTTACCCTCAAAAACACTTAAAAACTCCAAATTACAACCTCTCACATCCAATATTCATCATTTCCGCACATTATTCAATTTTTACTTAATTTTCAGAGTATTGCGCGATTTTCCAGTGTACCCCAGCGCATACTATCTTATGTTTCATGTATCCCTACATTTTGCTATAAAGTAGTACCTAGCTAATATACAAATTTATAAATATTTAATACCAATACATATGAATACAATTTCCTGTCACCCTAATAAAGCATATACACTTTGTAGTAGCAACATTAGAAAAAGCGTGATAGTTATTAAAGCTTTTGTTTTTATCAGCATACTATATTGCAAGTAAATTATCAATCGATTTTGACATAGCAAATGATTATTCCCCTACATAGGATGCAAATGATATGGTTGCCATAGTTATATTAAAACACAGGAAAAGGCTGTTACTCTACCAAATAGGGTGAATTATTAATGTGAAGTGCAGCCACGGGTTTTAAAGCAATTATTATAAATAATTATCCAAAAAATTGTTTCAAACACGTATTAATTTCGGCATAGCGTGAAGTGCATTTAGTGATCATCCGAATTATCTAAATTTGGCGTACGATTGCAAGGAGTACATGTTATTATAATATTATCAAAATATTTGTTTTATTTTATAAATAATATACATTTATCGTGAGTATATTAGTATATTAGTAAATAAAAGGAATAAAAGTGATAATATATAAGTAATAAAACTATACTAGTGTTTGGAACTATATAATTAATATAAAATCATACTACTAAAACTATAACCACAAGTGTTAACTGTCTGAATAAGTTTTGTGAACATGTTGATATGGCAACGATAGAGATAATAAAAGTGTTATTTTATTAAAAAGAGGTTGTAATATAATAAAGGGGGAATTTTTCTGAAACACAAAATAGGCAGTGTTGATAGCGTTTGTGAAATACTGAATAAACAACTTATTTCATGATGTAAAAGATATATTAAATGTATTCGTCAATAAGATCAAACACTATAGATTTATATAGGATGTTTTTTAGAGTTAATATTAATACAGTATATCGTTGGGGAACAAGTTGATAGGAGCAATGATAAAGAGAATAAAGGGGGAGACTGCTGTTGTGCATTGTCAGTTGTGTCCGCCGTGTCCACCAGGCAGAGAAGGCTAACAAAATTTGTATAAAGTATTTTTATGTTTAACCTATGTATACAGTCAATCGATGAGATTTAATGTTTATTGAATAATTGGAATTGATTTCGGAATAAAACACGTTCTTGTCTCAGCACACACAGAAACGGGAGAGCATGTATCCTATCTATCCTCCACTGTGTGTAACGAATTCAATTTGGGCCTTTGTGAAAAGAGTCCAGAATAAGATTGTTACGGACAAAAAAGTGCAAATCATTACAAGTATCAATGGAATCAACTTATGATGTTCTGCGTATTAATTATTTAAAACACTATCAGAAAAATTAATATTTGAAAGAAATTTTCATCGACATTATTAACATATATATACTATTAACATACCTAATTCATTTTTTATTCTATACAAGTTTAGAACAAATTAAAAAATCTATTTTCCGGTTTACTAGCATAGTCTAACACAATATAATTAAACAATCTTTTTGAATTTAATTATTTTTTTGCATAGTGTTGTACATGTTTGCTATTGAAATCATTGTAATTCAATAATGTTTGCATAAAAGTGTCAGAAAAATAAGTATTATTATATATTTTAATAATTATAAAATTTGAACAATAATTTTAAAATGTCACAAACATCTGTAAAATATGGTTAGCTCTACATTTGTATATATTTAATTGTTATCAATAAAAGCAGTGCAACAGCCTTTACCAATATTTATCTAAAAAAAGTACATATTTAAGTGAAAGTAAAACTAACTACACCTTAGACAAAAAATCATGTGAGATTAAATCAATATGTAACTATTTCGAATCAAAACGAACAATTTTATTAGAGAAATATATTTTAAGGTTTTTATTTTGATAAACATGTTTCATTTCAAAATTTAATCGTTTGTGCTAAAATCCACAATATTTCAAATAACTCATTCTATTTCGAAGATAATAGAATTTTTTGGATATTAAAATCAAAACGACGAAATATGCACAAATATTTTTGTATATTTCACAATTTTATAAAAAAATAAAAAAATATTATTTACATTGTATGCATGAACTTATATTAATATAAAAACTATTTTCTTAAAAATAATTTATATCTAAACAGAAACGACAGTATCGCAAAAATGAAAGCTAAGAAAAGAGCTTCCCAAATGAAAAACATTGAAATGATATTAATGATAGGAAGATAGCCATATTGGTTAATCCAACTTTTTTACGTAGTAAAATAATATATTTTTTATCTCTGACACGATTTATTTCAAATTTTTGTTGTCATATTTTTATGAATTTTACAGTTTTGATATATATATATATGTATATACAATTCTGTATTAATCTATAATTAGTTCATGTACTTCATAAAGCATTGTAACCATTAAATCTTGGCGAATATTGAATTAATTTTGTTAAAGGCTTACATTATATCATCAATATTATTTCAGATTTTTTAATTGTGAAGCTCGTTTCTTGGCTTTGATTTTTGCAACGAGGTCGTTTTTGTTTGGATAAATGTATTCGAAATATTTACGGTTACTAACTCTGTACGATTTTTTTAATTTTTTTATATAATACACCGATTTTATATTATCGTTAATTTACAGCGTGATGCATAAGAGCGAAATATCAGTGTTTGATTACTTTATGATTCGATGTATAATTAATAAGAATTATTCAATAATTTTCATTGAACAGATTTCTAAATTTAAGTTGAAATAAGCTTTGGCAGTAATTAATATCAGCCATTTTCAATTTTTTGTGCTCATGGATTATTCTGGAAATATTTGGAACAATTAATTGTGACACGCACTCTACCTGCCAATCTTTGATTAAATGCTTCTGTTTTCAATTCTATTTAAAGACTTAAAATGAATCAACCCATTTTAGTATCGATATGTGTCCCATAACCTCCGACGACACACAAACTGACGAAAACTTCAAATTGAATAGAAAGTCGATATTTCACACAGCTGTGTCTCTGTAACTAAGCGACCAATGACCTTGACACTTTTGGAATCGTTAGGAGGCCGTCATGATCTATCGTAACAGTTGTGACTGTTGAGTCACGTGACCATTAGCAACGAGGTCATTCAAGGTCAAATGTTGGCAATTTTTTTTTTAAATATTTTGTTGTTAATTATATACTATTACAAAAATGAAGATATCTTCTAAAAGTTGCCAATATTTAATTTTAACTGTTGCTAGGGAAGATATGTCAGAGCGGCCTTGAGGCGATTCTAAAGTTTAAAGGTGATCAGTTGCTTAGTTACCGAGATATAACCAATTGAAATCGATACTTTCTAGAGTTTGCACGCAAAGCTTTTGATAATTTCAATGTCGTATTGGAACTTAGAAATACCGAATTTTATCAATTACTGTGCTGCCTTTTACATTTATATCGTGCAACATTATCTTGTTGATCTTAAGTTTTTCGGTATATTAACAAGAAATTTGCAGGTTATAATAAGTTTTATTTGACAGGTCACATTTTTTTTAATACAAGGGAAATCAAAGTAAGCATTTGTATAGTTGAAGGCACACTTGACAAAATAGATGTAGTAAGGAACATATAAGTTTGCATATATAAGAAAGCTGTAGAAAATGGATATCAATGTATATTGAAATGTGTTAAAGTATAGTTGAATTTGTATTGTATATTAGTGAATATTTTATAAAGTTATTTTATATTGTAAAATATGTTAACGAAAAGTCATACAATGGATTTTTGTATAATAGCTGAAATAAAAAAGTGAAACGGAAAGTTTCACATAACTTGTGAAACATAATATGAAGGTTTAACATACAGTAATGAAGTAATACAGATTAATTTTAAAAGGGTATAGAAGAATACACATTTAAAATATATTATATACATATTTAGGGATGTAAAGTATGATTAGAAGCATGAGATAAATATAGGCTATACCGTATTTAATGCGCGTTTCAAAAAAATTATAAAAAACATAACATACGTAAGGTACAACACTTGATAAAATAACATACACTATCTATAAACTCACAAATATTTCAATATACATAAGTGGTTTCGCTAAGGAGTAACATAGGACTAACAGTTATTAAATATTATAAATTTATCAGGAGTATATAAGTAAACGTACATTAGTATACCTATATCTACAACAGCATGGTCGTCAGGGCAGGTGCCTCTATCCGAACAATACTGTGCATTATATAAAAGTACATTAGTAATTAATAGTAAATAATAATCTTCATAACAACGAGTGTGGGGGAGAAGTTGGTATGGATAGCTAGAATAGTTGATAACGATAGAGATACTAGTAATGTGTAGGTTGTTGCTGATGTTGGGCATTGTCAGTTGTGTGCGCCGTCAATGTGAGGAGGCAGAGAAGGCTAACAACATTTGTATAGATTCTTTTTATGTTTAACGTATGTATAAAGTTAGTCGTTGGGAATTTTTTTAAATGAATTATTGGAATTAATTTAGGAATAAGACACGTTCTTGTCTCAGCACACTCAGAAACGTGAGAGCATGTATCCTATCTATCCTCCACTGTGTGTGACGAATTCAATTGGGGCCTTTCTGAAAAGGGTCCAGAATAAGATTGTATTGGAAATCAAAAGTGCAAAGTATTACAAGTATCAATAGAATCAACTGCTCACGTATTTTGTACTAATAATTACGAATTATCAATAAAAATTGACATTTTTTAAATAAATAGCAAGGCGACGGTATTAACATATACTTATTCGGAATGCATTTATATTATTACGGAAGTTCAGATACAATCAATAAAAATGTTTTCTAGTTTACAAACATAGTCTAATACCAAATATCAAAATAAGCAGATTTAGATTATTTGGAATTAATTTAAATCGCGTTGTACATTTTTGTTGATTAAAATCTTTGTAATTCAATAATGTTTGCATAAAAAGGGTAAAAAAATAGATAATATTATAATAATTTAATAATTATGAAGACTTGAACAATTTTAACATGTCACAAGAATCAGTAAAATATGGTTAGCTACATTTGTATCTAAAACGTTAACACTATATTTACTAGTTAATAGATGTACAGTAGTAAAAGAAAAGAAAATCTTCAAGATATAAACATTGTAGTACAAAACTGTGTTTAATAATCAAGAGGTTGCAACTCTATCTATACTCTATGATCTAACAATAAGTATTGATTATATCATTTTGCGTGAAGTAATTGCTTGCCATCTGATTAATTAAACAAAACAAAATCGCCATCGTCGCCAAGATTAAGCCGAGTAACGACCTCTTCGAAGATAAAATTAAAATGATATTGATAATGCGTATTTAGTTCATCCATTTAATGGAATACATTTATATAAAAAATGCGCTAGGAATTAGTTGTTACATTCATTGATGGAATATACATATATACAAATTATTGTGTAACATTTTGGTGTATAAGCTATAAAATTCATAAAAAATAAAAGAAGCCGCCTTGGCAATGGTATATTTTTACAGATACAATGAAACTTTAAGTAATGCCCAAATTGAATTATTTGTAATAGAATATAATCTAAACAAATATGACTGCGTCGCAAAAATAAAAACAAAGAAACGAGCTCTTTAAAAGAAAAAAATTGAAATGATATTGATGATAGCAAGTACAGCTGTTAAAGAAATTTATATAAACGTGGCGCCAAGATATAATTGTTATTATGCTTGCTGTTTAAAATGCTATAAATGTATAGATCAATATTGAACATAGGTATACGTCTAAACTGTAAAATTCACAAAAATGCGATACAAAATTTGTTTACAAAAGCAATGAAACCCATATGAAGACAAAATTGGTCGTTTTAAGAAAGTTATTTTTTAAAATAATATGATTTATACCATTTCCACGATATTTTTCATAAATTGTGTTATCATATTTTTAAATTTTAAATTTTACAGTTTACAAACGTATACATATGCTCCATATTGATCTATACATTTATACACTTAAATAAAGTTTTATACAAAATTTTGTTATTAAAGCTTTTACATATCTTGTAAACATTTTCAGTATCCAAACAATAGTTGTGCTTATATAGTTAATCAGCTTATACAGAAGTTACTGGACCAGAAATATAAGCATTTAGATTTGTTTAATTACAAACATAATTGAGTGATAAAAGATTCGTTTGTAATATGTATGTATTAGATACGCGTCGTTAATTAGAGCATAACACACACAGAATATTTTCCCCTATTTGATTTATGTTAGCATTTATTTTAAAATCCAATATTTACCCCATAATAACATAAGCAAAACACAGATTAGTTCTCACCTTAGGGTTGGTGAATAGTTTGTTCAAGTTGTTTGTCTTTTTGCCTCAGCTGATTCTGCAATAACGTGTTTTCTTTCTTATCATTAAGCTTCTCCTCTTTCAATTTACGGATCTCGGCCCCTTTCCGCGTCACCTCTTCACTCTGCTCGTATATCTTTTTGTTCAATTCCAAGATTCTCACGTTTGCCTCGTTCAACTGTCCAGTCTGAGTCGTGAAATCAGTCAAGTGTTCAGTCAAGTCTGTACGGGTTATACCCAAATCGGCCTGGAAGGAACCACATTTTTCATTCAAATATTCGACTTCCGTATTTAAAGAAGCTAACTTGTTCTTTAAGTCATCGTAATCATTCAATTTTTCGTCCATCTCTTTCACCAATTCACTTAATGTCTTTATCTCAATTTTCTGGGCATCCACAATTTCTTGGAGGCGTTGTATTTTTTGTCTCAGATTTATATTTATGCTTTCAATATTGGAAGACGCTATTCTCGAACTTACAATTTCTTCTTTTAATTCATCATTCGTTTTCTTTTGCTCCTCTCTCTCTTTATTTAGATCTGCAATCTGTTTATTGTGACTTTCGAGCTTAGAGAGTATTGGTTCTACAATAAAGAAGATAAAAAGATCGGTAAATCACGAGCATATGACAACAGCTTTAGTAGCTATACGTTACAGTTTAATATACTGGGACGTAGCTGTACTCATGTTATTATGCTCTATTTATGTGTCACGAATGAGCAACGGTTTTTTTCCTGCGTTAATGTTATACTAACCAGAACGAAGCTCAATCTAGAAATAAATGGAGAGTTATAAAAAGCTTTCTAATAATCAGGAGTACGCGTGGTTTTTTAATTATATTTTAGTGTTAAACAAAATTGTAAAACAATACTTAAGTATAA
>JAYRBW010045683.1:0-11437 GCA_036023295.1 Invenusta paracnida
TTATAAAATATATTGACGATATGGGGCCCATCAGGCTTTAAATTATAAAATATATTGACGATATGGGGCCCATCAGGAATTAAATTATAAAAAATATTGACGATATGGGGCCCATCAGGTGATATAGGGCCTCATAAGTTATATAAAATTATTAAGCTTGGCCCATAAGGCGATTGGGGCCCATACATAGGATATCGTGGGGCCCATACATTAATATTAATTCTAATAATATTAATAATAACTTTTATTCTAATTTGACATACACAAAAAAGGCATTGTAGTTTTCACAATAGTTTGAAATACAACATCAAAAGTTGCAATATAATGTACATGCCGTTTTTACAAAATAGACATAGTTACTGAAGGTATAGAGTATTACTATTATTATAAAGACAGAATTCAGATAAGTCGGATGGTGAAGCGCTTGACTGATGAAGGTTCTGTTATTATTTTCTGAAAGCAGATAGGGTTGAAAATTGTGTCGTCTTGGACGAAAGTGGTGTTCATTGACTTTTTAAGAAAGTAAGTTAGGTTTATGGATTCTCACTTTTTGAAATAACTGGGCGTATATATCTAAATGTTCAGTGAATAGAGTCTGCTAATGACAAGGCAATAGAATATTTGGTGAGATTGGATTTACTCATTCTATGTATTTTAGTATTTTAGGAACATAGATGAGGGAGTTTCATTTTCTAATTTGGCGGTCGATGTGGAGATTCATCTTGAGTTAGTTCTTAAAGATATCTTTGAATATATGTTGATCTTTAGACTCTGGGGATGTCTTTCACTGGGCCAGGTAGATTTAGGTAACACGTAATAAAGATTAGTTAGGTAATAATGAATATGATTGCAGAAGATTGGTGTATATGTTTAGTCTGTCAGGCTATTACATTAAAATTGTTAAATGATACCATTTATTTAACCGAATTTAAATGTAATTATATATATGTATACATTTTTCTTCTATAATCTTATTTATTATTACATAAACAATTTATTGAGTTAACTTATATAACACACTGCCCAATCATTCACGCATTCGTTTTAATGATTATGGAATGTAGCTCCGAAAATTTGAAAGATAATAAATAATGTAATTATTTCTGAGTATCAAAAAGCAAGACACACATATTTAAGGACACATTAAAACAATATATTTAGCCATAAAATTACAATATTTCCTAAGTGATAATCATTATTATTTTATGCCCTACAAATTAACAAAACAAAACAATTAATGAAACATATCAGCATCTGATTCCTTTTCTATCGAACTCCTTAATCCTAAACCTCTCTTAACATTCCTCCAGATATGGTCTTATTTACTTCTTATTTATTTATTATTCCTATTTTTCTTTTCTTTTCTTACACAAAACTCTAAATCATATAATCTCATTTTAAAGCAAACCACAATACTATTGCTGCTGTTTTTATGTATTTTATTATAATTAATATATGTATATCAGTATAAGTATAATAATAATTATATATTTTCGATTTCAACATTTCCCGTCAATGGACACCGCCTTCTCGAAGGATTCGACTCCGGATCTGTTTTGTCCGTTGGTGCTAAGGTTCCTAAGGAATTCAAAGGAGATCTTGTCGGGCCTCTCAGCTTTGTTGTTTGGCACAAGGTGGAGGTATTGTATTATATAGTTCTTCTTGGCTGAAGGGGAGATCTTGTCGGGCCCCCTTGCTTTGTTGTTTGGCACAAGGTGGAGGTATTGTATTAGTTCTAGTTGACTGAACGGACAGTACATGCCTTGTCTATCGCCATTGTAATTTGAGTACGGTTTCTTGATGTATGTCAGGTGTTCTTGTTTGATGTATTTATCGTTCTCAGGTACTCAAGGAGGTCTACTAAAACAGGCCTATTCTTCAATGAATGCGTTGGCGTTGCCAGTATCTGAGATAGCTTTCTTGCTGTTGCTTAAGCTGAGGCGATTGCCGGGAGAGGGACTATATGATTTTCCGACCAGGCTGTGGATAATGGTCCAAATCTTTTTTGAGTCCGTGAAATCTTTGAGTTCATGGGTAACAAAATTGTTCCAGGTATAGTCTTTCTGATCTCTTCGGTTTTTTCTCCAGTTGCGCCTGGCTTCATCCGAGGTGCTAGCATTCCTTCTTACTGTTTTTCTCACTTTCGTGCTTCTGTGTGTTTTTCCAAAGTACTGCCTCCTACATTGCCTATGAGGATTTTACTTCACTAATTGAGTGTTGTTCTTTTTTGACAGTATTTTACAACTTTGGGATGCTTTGAATAAAGATTATTGGCGAATGTCTCAATCGAGTAGTAAATTAATCAATAAGTTGCAACGACCCGAAATAAGCTAATCGCGTAGTAACTACAAGTTTTGTTTCCCAACCTTCCTAATCCTGCAATATAAAAGAACTTTATGTCCAAAGTAGATTAAAATATTAGTTCTTAGATGTATCGTGGCTGCCAGTTTTTGGTGCTTTCAGTCTTTAATATGCTAATAATTTATGATGGTTCATTTTCTCATTCACTTTCACAATCGATTAAATCCAGGTTTTCTAAATGGCAGTTATAATTTTTGAACTCAAAATCAATGTAGTAAGTAAAACGATTTTTTGTGTTCACTATCTGTAAATCCTCCATTGTGAGAAATCATAAAAACTGCAGCCTTCAAAATAAATTTAACTGCTTCAAAATGTTTCTTAAATATCATTTACTACAAACCCAAACGTGTAGTAAACATACCACAATGAAATTTACGACATGACATAAAGATGATCATTGATTATCCGCATAATAATTTACTTCTAGTTTAAGAAACTCACCTTACAAATAAATATTTTGTTCAGCAAAATATAATATAATATAATATAATATAATTATATTTATATTTATAACATTTTATACAGTCATATAAAGTATTTAATATGGTTAATATATATTTCATGTTTATGTCTAATATACATTTATTATATTTATAATATACTCTCTTGGTAATATCAGTCACTGATATGATTTTGATATAATTGTGATAATAAAAAACTAAGAAAATTATATTAATATACTTTAGAATAAAGAGTCAACTTGAGAAAGCATATTATAGCATTTGATTTATATATTTGTTTATTAGAATTTATGAAGAAATTTTGCATAATATTTATTTGTTAAAAATATGTCCGAAAGTTTATTTTGATATTAAAATTCCAATTATTAATGAAGTAACGAGCAATTACCGCTCAGCACAATATGAGTCAAGAAAACCACAGTGATCCAGCCTTCCAAATACACTACTTCGGCATATTACTGATGCACAGGGAGATTAGGACAGCGCAGTTTCACTCTTATTAGAGCTCATCAGCTAGTCTGACCCTGACAACATAAATCCACCGAGAAGAAGCAGTACTCTACAAGGCCCAGGAGTGTATAGGAACAGCTCATTACTTCACTATTATTTATCAACACGCTTTCCTTACAACTTTATTGGCTTTCTAGATACTTTATGACAATATTATTTGACTTTTTCTAGTTTATATGCAAATTGGTGTTCCTATACACTCGTGGACCTTGTAGAGTACTGCTTCTTCTTGGTTGATTACTGTTATCAGAGGTTAGGCTAGATAATGAGCTCTATAAATAGGAGCGGAACAGCGCTGTCCTAGTCTCTCTTGGTATCAGTAATATACTGAAGTAGTATATTTGAAAGGTGGGATCCTTGTGGTTTTCTTGACTCACAATTATTAATGTTATTTTCAAGTCAAACTTTTCATCGCTGTATCTGATTAGAAGATATTTTTCTTTCTACATATTATGTATGTTTAAAAATATTATTATACTTAATATATCGTTTTCTATGGAAACTATTTCTTCATTTTGTACTAATTAGATTAGAGTATGAAAATGAATAATGAACTACTAATTTTCTCATTTTGAAAAGAAATTATTAAACATTACAAAATTCCTATAAATTAAACATCAATATTCTCAAATGACTCAATTTATGTTATACTAAATTCCAAAAATTAAAAAAGGGTTATGAATTTCCAGAAAACTAAACAAACTTTCTTCAAAAAAGACCCGAATTAAAAATATTTAATGAAATAAATTAATGGTTTTAGTTTTCTACTACCATTCTATATAGATATCCATATATGTTACATTTCTACAATAAACATTGAACAATACAAATTGTGTATTAAACACTTAAAATAAAAATTGCTACTAAGACAATATGATACTTAGTGCTAGACATTTGATTAATATTTTACATTTCTACCATCTATTTATACATAATATACTTTTAAATTTCGATAAGAAATTATTTTCAATATCAAGATTCGAGAAACTTAATACTACTATGCTTTTGATTTCAATATCTCTATTCAATTGAATAAGGCAACAATTTACGGGAGAATATAGTGTATATTTCACATAAGAACAATATAATAAAAGAAAACATCAAAAGTAGGTATGGGTAGGCTTATTAGCATAAAAGAAACATAGTTCTGAGCCACTTTGCGTGATAAATTGGTAGAAGTCCGTTTTTATTTCGAGATTGCCTGAAAGATAGATCGAGAAATTAAATTTGACAGTGTTGAAAGTTTATATTTATACCACCAATTTATATTTTTATTTTTATATGTTTTTAGGGAATTTTGTGTTCCCTTTAACAATAGTTACCTTGAAGCGTGCTTTTACTTATTATTTACGATTTTTTTAAACATGACTATTATAGACGAGTTACATTATGTTGATCATCCTATTTACATGCATATGTATTGTATGCTACAACCAACTAACAAACTAAACTATATAATTGCATCGGGTATAAAATGACCATCTAACAATATATGTTTAAACAAAAAATTTCTACAATAGATACAATGCTTAATTTAAAAAAACAATAATTTTGATATTTTGAGAAGTATTACCATGTATGCAAAATATACAAGCTAACATTATAAAACAATAAAATAATAACTGTATGAATTAGGTCGATAGGATAGAGAGATACATAATTTGAAATATATAATTCATTTATTAAGAACTGATTAATTTAAACCTTTTGCAATCGATATATTAGGGCTATAATATATTTGTCGCTTTTTATTGATATTTTATTTAATTGAAATTTTATTGATGCTTTTCAATCTAAAATATAATTTCAATTTCAATTTAATAACTTTCAATTTAAATATAATTTATATTTTTCATGCAAAATAAAGTTACGTGTTAACTTTAGGATTAATAATTAATCAATACACTTTCTATAGTAACAAATATAAGCAATATTTACTGAGAAATACTGCTAGAAGTATACATTAACACACAAAGATCAAACTAAACAAACTAGGTAAAAAAACAAAAACATGTCATAATATTTAATGAACTCATAAAGTCAGTTTACTTATCTTCAGCCAACTACTCCATCTATATATAAGTCGAAACCCAACTCTAGCAGTGCATGTGGAATATACTAGAAATATATTTTGAGATACATGAAAAGGGCGTCTTTTTCTCTTTATAATGAAGAGAGATAAACATTATTTATTGAGAATGACCTAAGAGTTTGCATCTGGTCAGACTAGCCAATTAATTTTTAATGTATATTTAATGGTCTTGTGAAACACGTTTGAAATTGAATGATCGCATCAAAAGGCACGCATTTGTATTAGAGAAATGAAATTCTTCATATGTCAGTCACTCAGTACAAAAATAATTCAATCTAACAAATTGATGTGACTCCCATAGCTTAATGTTGATATAAATAATACATAGGAAGTCCAAATATTACTATTTATAAAAATACACAATAAACATAGTAAATAATTAAAGCCTTATATTTCGTTGTAAAACAACCTTTTCATGGGGATGAAAATCTACTTTGTCAAATTTACCTTGTCTTTGAATGTATTGTTTCACGAAGAAATATGTGGAAATATTCATTGCTGTCTTCATATTATTAGTATAAAATAGGCAAAAGACGTAAAATGTTTAATATCACTGAAATATATTTCAGCCACGAACCAAAGCTATTTTTAACCAAAACAACTGTCAATTTGTTTTGTATTAAAACAACAAAGCAAAAATGATTAGCAGCAAAGCAATACGAATGTAACAACAAATATCATATTGATGGTTTCGTTGAAAATAGTTTTGGTTAGAAGCTGAAATATATTCCAGTGATAGTAAACATTTTACGTCTTTTGTCTATGTTATATTAAAAATATGTGGCTTTATTTATTAACAATTTTATTATTTAAAAAAAATAGTAGCCTCTGGGCTTCCTAAATATTTATAACTCGATCTGGTAATACTAATGAGAATACTTTGTTCTTCAATGACACTATTGATACTTATTTTATTGGAAAGTACTGTCAATACAGACAATTTTGTCATATGTAAAGGATGAAAAATGCCATCAAGCTACATGCTTTTCAACAGAATAGTGAGCTACGCATTATTTTTAAATATACGATACCTTCGGTGATCAGTGGGTGTATTTGAAAGACAATGGATATGGCATGGAAGTCTCATTGAATATGGATGAAATCAAATCCGATAATTTAAACGATCTAACTTTATCCTATTTGGATAAAATGTAGTTAAAAATGAGACTGACTTATGTAAAATGCATTGAATATATTAACTAAGAAATGCCATGCAATAGCATCTCCTGAAATGATGTTGTTTTAAGCCGCACTGTAAATTGAAATGTAGGGAGAGTTGGATTGAGTGTTAAAATTATAAATTTGATTAATATATTTGATTGATTAAAGGAAATGATAAAACGTTACTTTAATTTTTACCTAAAAAGTTTTTCTCAACAATATTTCAATGATGAAAAGGCATTTTTTTAACAATTATTGGGTATTATTGTTTTACAAACTATATATTAGTAACATTTATTCAATACGACTTTTCTTTTTGGGAATTATTGCAAAAAAGTTTACTGATACATACATAGTCTACCTATAACTCCATTACTTGGAAATAAAAGGTCGAAAATAGTATTTTTTGTTATTCATACTATTAAAATAAAAAAATAAACTGTTTATTTACTCTACTGAAAATGCTTATAACAATCAAATATTGCTAAATATTTAAATTTATGTTATAATAAAATTGTTATTTTTAACTTTACTTCAAACATAACGTACATTTCAATTAAATTCAAAACATTATAAAACTACAAAATGCCAAATAAACTATATTATAAATATGGTGAAATGTTTTCCCCAAGTATTCGAATATTTACGAGCTGGTTTACTTTCCGAAGTATAATTAATTACTTGGATAAAAATAACACTTTTCTATTTATATGTACTAATATTCTAATTAGTTCTAATTTATAATTTTCTATGACCTGTATTCATTTCGTGTCCCATTTACAATATTTTAATGAATAATAATCCAAGTCAAATATATTTAAATATATTTATAAAACTTTATATAAATATACAGCGTTGATTATATGAAAGTATTTCTTGAAGATGTTTCTCTGAAAATTTCTTTCATCTGCCGACTGAAAATCATAACTTTTATTAGACTTTCATCTTGAAGTTAAGTAACAATGCTAAAAATAAAGTTTTCAATATTGCGCCATGAAGATGTCATGTAAGATCCTCCGTAAACATAAAATTAAATAATACTAACAAACAAAGTATTTAGTTGTCAAAAAAGTTATCCGAGTTAGTTCACAAATAAAAAGATTTAAGGCTTTCAGAAAGTAAAAAGGCAAATTCTAAAAGTAACCATTTTTTAATTTAATGAATATGAATGTTTATATGATGTCTTGGGAATATGTTGAAATTATACGTCTAATAGAACTATTACTAGATGTGTTATATAATGAAAACTAAGAGTATACGTTTTAAAATGTAAATTCCCATACGAATCAATAAATATTTATTAAAATGTATACTCTAAATAAATATTTTATTTTTAATGTAAAAATATCTGCGGTAATATTTTACAATAAATGAATATAAATTTACCCTCAAATGTTATTGTACTGTAATATAAATTTGTAAGTGCAACTGTAATGAACGGTATGTAGCATTTACTATTTTAAATAAAGAAAAAATGATTTATAGTTTTTCTCAGATTTTATTTAATATGATATAGTAACTATAGGTTATCAGAAAAACTTGTTATCGTTTTTTTTTATTTATAATAATTTTATAATAAAAAAGTTGAAATTGTTATTAATGTTTACAAAAGCTTAATTTGTATTATTTATAAATATGTATAATTTTTACTCTAATGCATGAAAGTGACATAATTTTAAATAATTGTAAGCAAACTGTTTCTGGTAAGTTTATTATGTCAGTGAAAGTATATATATATATAATCCTTCATCACTGCATTCAGTTTTTTCTATAAAAATTGTCGCTTGTTCTTATTGAAATAATAATAAATATGTGATATTTATTATTATAAATTTATTAGAGTATATTTGTTTAGAAATATATATGTACAATGTTTGAAAAATTGAATGCTTGAAATCAGAAATCGGTTTGATTAACTCATATATGCGAAGGAATTATCGTAGAAAATGAAAATGTTTAAAATGGGAAGTTTTTAAATTAAAGTTAGAAAGTAACTTTTAGAGAAGCAAAGTTTTAATCAAAATAATACTAGCATGACAAACAGAAAATTCTGTTCTGTTCTAATCTTTAAGACTCTTTTTGATATTCTAGCCATGAAATATTCTATGTAAATGCTTGATTTATCTGTATAAATACAGATAAATAATACTAGTAATAAAAAACACAATATTGGAATATTATCCCACATAAATAATTTATAGACAACACAAACGTTTCCGTTAATAAAAGTAATTATAATTTAGGTAATATTTGTTGAATGGTTCGAGTTTCCAAATATTTTTACTGAAATTCTTTCAGATAAAATATCGAAATTTCAGTACTAATTTATGTGCCAAGATATTTCTTAATTCAACTATTATATTTATCCAAAATGTGACTCAGCACCTACGTAATCTGTTGAATGGATAATAATTGTAAAACCATTATTTTACAACACATTCGAAGGAAAGTTAGTTGCAGTATTCAACTGCGTGCTCCATGAAACAACGGTGCCCATTAACGTCAAATTATTTATTCATCTGATATGAAATCCACTATTTACCACAGAACAGCAAATGTTAATGTTTATAGCTAAATTTATTTTTTCTCTTTAATTGTTATTGAACTTGGAGTTGATTTTTTCTTATTAAATTGATTAATTATATTTGTGAGTTTCCGAATTACCGTTTACCCTTCTAATTTTACTTATTTTGAAAAATGTACGATATAACATAGGTTCATTATTTCAAGAAAACATGTTTTAAATGGTATAAAGCCTTTTATAGATAATGTAATACTAAACCTTGATGCAGTTTTACTATTTTTTTAAAAGGTTATATCGATTAATTTTAAACAAATAATTATATTCATGCAAAATTTAAATTTACACCCAGATTACATTTTAAAACAATAAACAATATGTTACGTAATCCTCGCTATTAAACAATACTTTCAGTCGAAGTGTTGTTAATTTTAGAAACATGAAATATGTACCATAGGAAGATCCCTGATTAACATTTTAATAAATGAAATGTTGCATTATATACATCCATCAACTTGAAGGTCATTAATAAACTGAAAAATCTAACACGGCATTAATTGTAACCTCAAGTAATACTTTACTATTCAACATGCACATAAACGAACAACACAAATTAGTTCATTAAATCTAGGAGAGCTTCTTTTTGAAATTAATATATTAAGCAGTTATATAATGGGACTATTTTATTATAAAGTTTTTAATTTTGGATTAAAATAAACGTGTACATCTATAAATTAGATATATAAAAGTTATCCGACAAACAACTTACGAAAAAGGTAAAGAATATGTCACTGTCCAAATGTACCTAGAAGATGTTTTCTGAAATATTCCAAGTGTGGAATGTAAAACGAAGAAAATAGAGCATTTTCATTGATTTCTAACTCGACGAAAGTCTTTTGCGAAGCATATCACTTCCAATGGAATCAAAGTAACTTGCTGACTTTTTCGTAGGTCCGCTTCGTAGTTTGCGCAACGTATCTTCGTCGATGGAATCAGTGTAATCGCTTCTCTTACGTAACATATCACTACCAATAGAATCAAAATAATGGTACCTCCTTTTAATTGGCTCGCTTCTCTTACGAAGCATATCACTACCAATGGAATCAAAATAATGGTACCTCCTTTTAATTGGCTCGCCTCTCTTACGTAACATATCACTACCAATAGAATCAAAATAATGGTACCTCCTTTTAATTGGCTCGCTTCTCTTACGTAACATATCACTACCAATGGAATCAAAATAATGGTACCTCCTTTTATTTGGCTCGCTTCTCTTACGTAACATATCACTACCAATGGAATCAAAATAATTAAATCGGCGTTTCATCTGTGGATTTAAGGCTTGCATCAGTTCATCTTGATCAGTAAGATCTGCATCTGAAGAAAGTTCGTTCTTCTTTAATTGTTGATTAATACCACTATCATGGTGACTTGCGGATATCGATCTGAAAGAAAGAATGAAAACTTTAATTAAAAATCATTATGTGTACATTATTTTAAACATTAGTATTTAATACAATATTAAGTAATAGAACGCTTCTTTATTTATCAAATTTTTGTTTCTTTTCTTTAATATAATGCTTCAATTTATTGATAAAATTATTAAGAATTTTTATTTTTATTTCTTATTCAATAAGGCTTACATTTATCATAGACGAAGATACTATTTTGATACTAGGACATGTTAGAAAAAACGATTTAAATGTTATTAATGTTTATTTATACATATTTATATCACGCGATATAATTATGTAAATTTAACAAATCTATACAAAGGTTGACGATATATCTTCTAATAGAGAAATATTTATACAAATTAATGAAATAACGGTGAAGTACATAGCGGTTTCAATTTTTAAGGAATTGTATATGCGTGTTGTAGTCTTTTGTTTTAATACATATATACATTTTTTATATTTTGTGTCACATATTTAAATATGTTGCTTTGTAAAAGTTGTCTTTAAATGTTCCATTTAAATGTATATAAATAGATACCATAAATCATCTGTGAAGAATTAATTATTCGTAAACAAGTATTAGTTTCTACAATTGTAAAAATTATTCACAATTATTTGTTTTAAGTTCCTGAGAATTATTTATATGCAGTATAATACGCTTTTATACACGCCTTATATACGCCTTATAAACGCCTTATATACGCCTTATATTATACGCCTTAAATACGCCTTATATACGTCTTATATACGCCTTATATACGCCTTATATACGCCTTATATACGCCTTATACACGCCTTATACACGCCTTATATACGCCTTATACACGCCTTATACACGCCTTATATACGCCTTATAAACGCCTTATACACGCGT
>JAYRBW010045694.1:0-11435 GCA_036023295.1 Invenusta paracnida
GGGTTACAATGGTGTCTAGAAAAGATAAAGAATGAGGTTTGGTTTCGAAAGTAAATTTAAGATTAGAGTGAGATTGACTTAGATAACTTAATTTGTTTTTAACGCGTAGCTTCAATAACATGTTGAATATTTTTTAATATTCCAATTTTGTTAAAACATCACATTTAGTTAAATTAAGGAGAAAGTAGTTACTCTTAAATTTAAATATTCTAAAATAACTGAATTCTTTTCCCAGGTGAAGTGGAGGAGTCCACCAGCGGGATGGCCTCTTTGGAGGTTGAGCACTCTGACAAAGAGGCCACGCCGGTACTCACAGGGGGAACTCTTACCACAGCACCCCTCGGCAATCGTCCTCTTGTTCCTCCGTCAACCACAGGATCCTCTGCTCGAGGTGCCAGTCCCTCCGCCCAAAATGGCGGGGATAAGGTAAAGTTACCGATGCAGACGGCTACCCCCCCTGACAGTCTTCCTGTGTCTAGCGCCAATAAGGCGGATGCAGCTGCAAAACAAAAGGTGATTAGTTTTAATTCGTTGGTCTATTTGTCGTATTAAATATTTTAACTAAGTTTATGATTTGTTAGTTCAATGTTAAGCTACACTTTGCTTTGAAAGACTCTTTCTCCTTAATGATCAGTTTTAACAACTTTAAAAAGCAATAATATGTTAAACGTTAAATCCGTTCATTCTCTTTTCTTATAATAAAATGAAAGATTAAATATTGATCACTTTAGATTTGATGTATATTTATTAGTTTGTTAAAACTTATATTAATCTTAAAATAAACGTTTTTTAAATTGAACTACTATACCTATATACTTTTCATGAAAGTATTGAGCTCTATTAAGGTTTCTGTCTAACTAACAGTTGAGGTCTGTCTAACGTTTCTACATAGTTTGTCCTTACATTCTATTATGTTCTTAGAAATTGTAGTTGGATTTTAACAGTACGAAAGTCATAATATAACTAGAACATTGTTTAAATTTATATGTGGTAATTACTTTTTGAATTATAATCTACTTTTATCAACAGACACCAGTCGCTTCCCCCTCGAAAACGGTGGGTCCCCCAACTGCAGTAAGTCCCGCTCCTCTTAGAAGGCGCAAGAAAAAAATGACGGACGAAGAATTTTTTGCCGCCCTTGGTAAGAAATGGAACTGTTGTGTGTTATTTTGTCTTATTTTCTAATAAGATAATAATAAGATTTTCTAATTGTATAGTAATATGTAATGTATAGAAATATTTCGGAAATTGGACGTTCGCAACCGTATTTTTATTTTGTGGTGTAGTACTTTCAGTAATATATATATAATAAGGATGTATTATTATTTACGTATTATGATATAAAACATATGCGAAATATATTATATTTAAATCAAACAATGCGTCATTTTCTACTCTTATATTACTTTTATATTATTATTAATTACCATTTATTATGAAGTTCTGTAATACTCTGCGTTGATTATAGACTTTTATAACGAAATGGTTGATTTTATTGTTGGATTGACAAGTATAAACATTTAGTATACGTTATTCCTATATAATCTTAAATTATACATACATTTTGTTATTCAGTAGACTACTTTCTGTTCTTAAATGGACTAACGGAATTTAAGATGGAATACTTTACTAGTTAGGTCCGCCTTTTCTGTAATATGAACTAATCAATTGACTCGCTATGTGTCTGTCTCTTATTACTATAGATGAAATTCTGACAGATGGTGACCCACACGATAAATACGAACTCAATGCAGTCAAATTAGGATCTGGGTAAGTTTATTTATACAGTAGATATTAAGGTCTAACGTTGTTTTAGAACGTTAAATCTCAAATACAACGTAAATACACATTAATACCTGACCAACTTTGATGGTTAAAAATAGATAGTTTAATATTGCCTTTAGTATTCTACAATGTTAATTACAGATTTACTATTAAGAATATGTCAAATATATTTATGTAATTATTATGCAGAGTGATATGCGAAATCTCATCTATTAATTATTTGCTATAAATATAACCATCATGATTACTGCCACTAAGAAATAACAACCCTTTTATAAAATTTAAATAGTTCGGTACTTATGTATTCATTTCTATTTTATATTATACTGATATCAGTAGACATCATTAAGACTTAGACAAAACCATTTTAAAGAATTAGTAGTAACATGTTCTCACTTTTTTCATACTTACAAATTCACACATACCGGTTACGATAAGTACATTGTGTGAACCACGTAAGAGTGTTCACTTTTATTAATTATGTATACAGTTTAATACTACTATTTATCTACCCGAAACTTAGTAAAACATTGTTTTAAAAACAGAGCATTTAAATCCTTTATGTAGTAAAACATTTTGGGATATACAGGCAATAAAGTACTTATTACAGACAACTTATGTTTGTTAAAATTGTATGAATATATAAATATATTTGTTCTTAAAATTGATTTAATCTAAATATTTAATACTACTTTTTCCCATACCATTTACATCAAATTTAAAATAAAACGATTATTTATTCACGATAATTTACAGTGCGATGTATATGAAATCGATAAGAGTGAACACTTTATAATCATTACTCTATGTTGAGAACCTTCATCACAAGTGGTTTTGTTATGTTGCTTTGCAATTAAAAGCGGGGATAGTCTCTGTCGTAGTACCGAGTGGGCTTAATTTGCTCCCTTGAGCTTTCTAGATCAATGAAAGCTCATTGTATGTCTGTATTGTATTTTGCTATGTAGTGCTTATATTATTTTCGCGAAAAACAAATATATTATAATATAATTTGTGAAGTTTGCTGCCCAAATATTAAATATCAATTTTTAAATAAATATTATTTTCATAATGTTGTAATATTATCTTTCTAAATAAATGGCACCAGGCTACTTTCGTTAACTTAGTAAAATCCAGGTTCTCTTTTCTACTATTTTTGACTTCAAAAGAATAATCCCATACTGCTTTTTCTAGTAGGGGAATACGTATATTATAAAGCTATCTGTAGGATTGGTAATTATGCGGTGTCCTGAAAAGATAATGATCTCTACTAGCCAGACTTTCCACTCCTTATTTTGTCGCCTATTGACTCCTTTGGTACCAGTTAACTTATGGTTGGCTTTTTGTATGGCATACGCAGAATTATAGTTGTGTACAATATACTTATATGTTATGAACCATGCACGCTTTGACCAGTTGTTAATAGACGTAGGGAAATTCCCGAGTTGACTAAAATACTATTAGCGCGACTGACTCACAGAGCTGCCTATAGTGTTGTCATGGAAATTCATATACCTATGAGTCATTTGGGTGATTTCCCCTTCATTCTCCCTGTCCGTTTCTCATCTTATTTATACCCCACTCCTTTCTCGTCTTTACGCTGCTACTGGATAAATGTAGCTAAGAATAAAGAATCATAGGTGAATAGTCTGGGATTATTATCCGTCGATGTGTGAATGGCATTCTTTCCCTGCTATACTGTTCAATTTAAATAAATTAAGAGAAACTGAATTATCTTAGCACGAACCTTGATTTCGTGTACAATAATGTTATTTTACTTTAAGAGGAATTTTTTGTGATATTTTTCACTCTATTTATTGAATGAGTGGGTTTCAATGTTGAACACTTCGCTTGAATTATAGTCTGTTTTATTGTCGTATTTTAAGATGTTAGGCATTTACATAATTATATCACTATTTATTAAGACCATAATCGATTTTGCAATTATGTATTTTTACTAAAGTTTTATAATAGTAACATATAATTTTGATCGATATATTGACGATGGAGATTTTTTGGCAGATAAATGTTTCTTGTTATTATATTTAGTTGTTGTTTTTCGCTCTAGGGTAACTGTATGCCACTTCATTAGTTTATTTCAGAGTATAAAGAGCAGGAATATTTTCCCAACAAAAAACCGTAAATATAAGTATTATTAAGTGAATAATAAATGTTCTTCGTTTTCTCTTGTCTGATATGTTTATATCATGATTGATTTGTGTAACTGTTTCTTATAGTACATTTCCAAAAACATTTTTATTATTTTAAATATACCCAACTTGTTATATATTACTATTTAAAATTTTGCACTGCTGTATATTTTAACTCGTAATTTATGTCTTGCCGAACACAAATTTAATAGCATTGAATTGATTAAATGTTGAATCTGAAGAAAATAACCCTGTCAATTCTATAATGTTTGAAACTATACTACATTTCCAATGGTGGATTTGTATTGATTAGATTAAGCTTTAATATAGAATTTATTGATAAATCTGTAATAAATAGAGCTATTAAGAAATACTCGTATTGGAATAAATTAGATATGCCTATATATTTTTAAATAAAAAATATTGATTTGACAATTTTTTGTGTTTTATTTAAATTTTATTTTATTTAAAACATATCATAATGAAAACGGAATAATGTATTATTTGGTTTTTAATATATTATTTGTAATAATAAATATTAAATTATGATAAAATGGAATTTTAGTATAATTACTAATATTTAATAATAATATGTTACTTCTTTCATCACATTCAATTTTTTAGTTTTGAGTCGTTTAATTATTTGTATTTTAAATCGATAACAACACATTTGCACTTATAAAAATTCCAACTTAGATTTAAAATCCAATTAATGGTAAATATTTCATTAACTATTTATAGGCGATGCTAATTATAATTAGTGCCATCTAGCATTAAATCATAGTAAAATATTTGATAAAAGGTTAAATTATTGTAGTTTTCTTTTAAAAGTACTTATAATTTTATTTTTATATATCACTATGATTTATTCAAGCTTAAACTGCTTTTTCATCTGATTCTATAAACCTTATTCTTTGTCACTCTAAACGCTCTTAAATCAATATGTTTGCAGATCATACGTATAGTTCAGTGCATTACTATAATTGGATTATAAGCTAAGATAAACACTGATACATACAGGCAGCTGGATTTTTCATAACAATGTGTAAATTGATCTCTGAATAGTGTTGTTTCATACTGTTTATTTGTATTATATAATCCATATATAGGCTAACTCTAGGTGGTGTTGTTTCCAAGTTATAAATGAGTGACTTGTGACTTTAGATAGATGTGTTCATATTTATGTATAATAATTGTGTAGTTCCTTTCTATTGAACCAAATTAGCATCGTGATATTATATTATTATGCAACATTCTGTTCTATATATAAACTTAATTCTCATTTACATTTCGATTATTATGATGGTCTGTTTCAAGTATTACTATCATAATATAATTATCCGGAAACTCTTTAGTTTATGTAATGGTTAATATTAGTTTTTCTCTTTAAATACGTTTTTGCTTAGGTTATTTTTATATAAGATAGTTAATGCAACCTTATCTAAAAAAATTTTATGTTTTCGTAAAATAAAAAAATGTGAAATTATAAAAATAATTTCATTGTATTTTAAATATAATATGCTTGCAAGAGTGTATTTATTTATTGGTTTAATTTATTAATTATTATTATTCAAAATAACGGAAAATAATTATTAATTTATATCCTCTTGGATATTTCCAAACCAAGTTATTAGTATTCATTCTTTTAAATTTTGTATTATGCATAACAACATGTGCATTTTTCTTCGTGAGGTAATAATTTCCTGCTGTTTTGCGGTACAGGGCATCTGGTACAGTACGGTTAGCAAAGAATAAGACTACCGGGGCACACGTGGCCATCAAAATTATGATCCTAGAGAAGCAGCCGAAGAAAGACCTGATCATCTCTGAGATTCAGGTGATGGAGTGCACCCGCCACGAGAACATAGTCAACTACGTGGAATCTTACCTCATCAATAAACGCGAGTTGTGGGTGGTGATGGAGTTCCTGGATGGTGGCCCGTTGACTGATGTTGTAACGGAGACAATTATGGAGCCAGCTTTAATTGCTGCAGTTGTCAAGGAGTGCCTGAAGGCGCTTGCTTTCCTACATGAACGAAATATCATTCACAGGTATGTATGTCATCGATGCATTCGAAACATCCATGTTTATAATAATTGTAATTTAACCCCGAAGCTAGTATTTTTGTAGTAATATTTAAATTTGTAAATATGCGTTTTTATGTTTTTACAGTGATTATTGGAAACGTTTACAATTGAATTTATTTTAATACAGATTAATTTATGGGTCGTTAGATATGCCTGCTTATAACATTTCATTATCTCAAAAAATTTCCTTTTGGTTCATTTATAATATAAAATTCACGATTTAAATGTTTTTACTCTAGGGGTTTCTGTATGATTTTCGGTACCAATAGCTATATTAGCCCTTTTAATTAATATAAGCGGCGACATGTCTTAAAACGCTTTATATGAGCACATATTTGATCGGTAACACATAACTATGAAAAATATAATATGTAATCAGCAAACGTTTTACTTTTTATTCATTCTTTTAGAGATATTAAATCAGACAACATTCTTCTGGGTAAATCGGGCCAAGTAAAAGTGACTGATTTTGGATTTTGCGCTCAGTTGGGGTCGCGACAGAGCAAACGGCAGACGATGGTTGGCACTCCATACTGGATGGCTCCAGAGGTTGTCAACAAGAGTATACAGTATGGCAATAAGATCGATATCTGGTCCTTAGGTATTATGGTTATTGAGATGTTGGATGGTGAACCGCCCTACATGAGTGAACAACCCATTAAGGTTTGTTTACGAAGGTGCTGCATATTAATACTATTAAATTTAATATACATACATATATATTTAAATTTTAATGACAAGCACTCTTAATTTACTGTGCTTTAATTAATATTACGATTAAGTTTAATATAATTTGTATTTTGATATATTATTTGACATTTTGAGAGTAACTAAAAATCTACTTTCAAATTTTGTATTTATAAAATGTCTTTTGCATAACTTTTATCAAAACAACTTTTTGGTTAATATTAAAAAAATTATCAATGATAATAATTTACAAATAATAATAGTTATTGACCAAAAATCAGTATTTACGGAAAATGCCGTTTTTCGTTTATATATTTATTTAATATACTACTTAAATTGTGCTTGAGTAACAAAAAAGTATACTTTCTCATTTTGTAATAATACAATTGTTCTAGAGTATGGTTATCACCATTGACTTATAATTCTTACTATAATTCTTATGGTTATAATCTAAGATAAATTGTTTGTCAACAACAATGTTATATTTATTAATGAGAGGTATATTTGAACAAGAAATATGATTTTTATTACTCTATCAAACAAAGGACGACTAAGCAAAGATGCAAACTTGTATAAAAAATTTAACTATAATTATTTATTTAATAATTAAAAGAAATCCATTTAACGTTTTAAATGAAGTTTTTTTCATGATGTGCTTTTCATGATCCAAATAGGGCTTGACAACTTTGTAAAAATTAAAGGTGTGCAATCATTTAAGTAACTTATTTGATATAGGATTGAATTAACCACCTACTTTGGTTTTGATGATCCCGTTTCAATAATTTATCGTTTCTTCTTATAAATAAACATATTAAATGATCCTCAAAATTTCTCTTTCCACAGGCAATCTACCTGATTCAGACGAACGGCAAGCCAGAGTACAAGAGCAAGGACCGAGTCAACTCGTCTATGCGTGATTTCCTCAACAAGTGTTTGGCCGTAAATCCCGAAGAACGGGCCACGGCTGCTGAACTCCTTCAACACGACTTCCTTAAGAATACGAAACCATTGGCCAATATCAAACCCCTGGTCGAGGCGGCAAGGAAGAATTTGGGCAAATCGGACTGATTTTAATTGATTGATGGTGGTTGGACCAATCTGTTACAACAACCACCAGTTCAGTCCGTCAAATAGTATAATTTTATCAACTTCATTTCCTCCGAGTAATTTCTTTTTTCTTCTTCAAATTATTCATCGCTAACAATGTGTATCGCCGGTACGTTTATATTTAGAAGAAAATCAATTCAGTGACATGGCATACATAATCCAAATATAGTATATTATAATTTTATGTATATATGAGAGTTTTTTCCAATAGAAAGATGTTTATAAATACAAAGTGTTCGGTTTTAAAAATGTAAATTACTAGTAAATAAGCAAGTAAACAGGTAGATGTAATGAATGAATGCATGGATGTAAAAACAATTTCCATCGCCGTAAACTCTTTCAAACCTTGGACATATTATTATTTACTACATTAACATAATGTGTACTGATTCAGCCAGTTGATTTATCTGCTTCATATTTCTAAACTACTACAGTAAGAAACTGTTATAGCCAAGTATAGAGACAAACATTAACAAAAATTCCATTCGTTATTAATTTCTTACTAATCATTGATGTCTAGCTGCGATATTTTAATTTTTATGGTCAGCCACCCTCTAATTTAATTAAATTAATTTATGACGCAATTACAATCAAGTACATTCTTAGTAACACATGAGCTCCAGTGATTTAAAAATGTCTAATTAAATGCTAAATATGGTAATGATTCTTATTTACTGAAGCAGATCAATCCCTCTTTTGTCTCTATACTATTGTATCTATGTATTTAATGTACGCACACGTTCCAAACTTCCCCCTAATCCTTCTGCATTGTACAAAATAATTAATAAATATTGGAACACACACAAAGTTACACATACAGAATACCCACGAAGGTGTGAGTATACGCGCTACGAACTCATCATTATTTATTTGAAAATATAGGCAACATTTTATTGGTTGTTCTAACAAACTGCATAACTCTTTTTATACATTTATTGTATCATGGTGTGATGACTTCTAAAAAGGCATACATACATATTGCATACTGATACTTTTTTTCAACGATGTCATCATTACGCACCAAACGGCTTCTTTTTTAAAGATAATTTTAACTCCCATTTTTGTGCGCAGAACACATTTTACTTATAACTACCTGTATACTATCTAATTACCCTAACTAAATAGTGTTACATCACGTTATTTTATTACTACATCGTAATCATTAATATAATTTAAATCACTCAAAAATAATATTTGGAAGACATGCTTATAAGAGGGGTTGTTGATAATGTATTCTTAACAATCGATATATATATATATTTAATGTTTAACTTTTAGTGCTATATACTAATATTTATATTGTATTTCATTTAATACTAATTCACAATAAACCCGACGAATATAGCATCCTGACGAAAATTATATGCTTATATGCCACGCGTCCCTCTTTCATCAAATTGAACCTGTTTATCACTAACACAGCTTGCCGCCCTTTTATAGTCTCTACATGGTTTGTATTTGACTGGTATTCTTCATTCTACCCCACACCCCCTATCCCCTGCTCCCATTCTCCTTTCATTGGCATGTGTGTCTATCGATTGAGCACAAATCATTATTCAAATTAAACTGCGTCTGCCCTCTCGTTAAACATCGTGGGCTAAAATGATCATGCCATATTCAATATTATTATGGAACCTGATGTACGCATGTTATTAAGTATTCTTTTTTAATAAACTATCTTTCTTTATTATTGTTATTATTATTGTTATTTTTTAGTTCTGGACAGTGGAGGGTGGCTTTCAATGGCACGTGATAGCTGGCTGACAATAAGCTACCCCCTGACTTTGTTTGCAGTTTACTTATGTATCACTTTTAACATAATAAAAATGTAATTTCCAAATTAGGCGACTTGTTTTTTTCTTTGCTTCATTTGTCAATCGTTAGTATATTTTTACATTCGTTCATTTGCTCGCTTTTTTTAAAATGCACTTGTATTTATTAGTTTTAATTGTTTTTATACGACATTTTGAGAATAGATAACATTTTAAATATTTTCGTTTATAGCATAAGATTCAAAATATTTGTTGGGCCTTAATTTTTCAAGAAAAAATAATTGATGCAAACAGAGATGACGGCGCAAAAATGTAAGCCAAGAAAGGGACAGTTCAAATTATGTGTGGTACATATTTCAGTTATTTTTGAAAATGATCCTTTGCTTATTAGGCACCAAGAACGGTATATTGTAGTTTTGATATTAATTGTATTAAGTTTTGGTAAATAAGCTATATTTGTTCGTTTAATATTAGTACATAATCAATACACAACAACTACATACATATTCGATCCATTTGATTTACATAACATTGTACACAATGGAGTGAAACGTTGAACAACGCACTTCGAGAAGCATTAAAACGATTTTGACATGTAGCGATCTGGGGGGCTGTGATACTTGTTGATTTTCTAAGAGGCTGTAAGATCTGTACCATATTGTTGTAGTCCCTGCAATGAGGGTAGCGGATAGGTAGCTTCAGGTTCGTCGTGAAGAGACTGGTTCTCGATTGGCATGAGAGGCGCACACGATTTGCGTATGTGTCTGTTGCCTTGTACATCTATTTCATACGAGCGGTGCGATAGAATTTTCACCACTTGTTTCCAGTGCTTGAACGACCACCGTCTGCCCTTGAAGTAGTTGTTTGAGGCTTGATATTGCGGTTGCAGTATTCTGCTTGCATTTTCTGGCGTGTTTATGCTTGTCGTAGTCTTCAATATTCACCCATGGTATTATCTGCTTGATAGAAATTGGCAAAGGGGCCTGCAGCGTTGAGAAAATAGCCGTTGAGCTAGTGACGCCCCTGTTGCTTCGCTGGGAGTATATCGCCATTCTTATATGGCCAAGAGGGGATTTTGGTTGTCTAATAAGCACTCCTGGAGAATTCCCGTAGCCCTTTTAACGGCGTTTTCCGTTTGATTGGTGGTAGTACGGACTTGACGTGAGAAATCTAATTTCCATTTCTTAGCAATATTTTGAATTCATTTGAAAGAAATTGCGTTCCGCTGTCTGCGACTACAGTTGGGGGAACACCATATCGGCAAATTATTGTAACCTCTAGACTGTTATCACATATGTATACATATGATTAGTTAGTGTATACTTCACAAAACTAAATATATTATCGCATGAATATATATTCATTATTTATTAAAAAACTAGTTATTTTTTTAAATTTAATATCCCAGCTAAGAATTGTTATAACATTTTGAGGTATGTATAATAATAGATAGATTTTATCTATATACATATATGATTTATTAATATCCGGAATTTTAAACAAGCTACTTCAAGTGTAAAAGTGATTTTAAAGTAGTCATTGATTATAACTTCCGTTTTTTTTATTTTAATTTCATTAATTGCTAAATTGCGTACGTCATATATGCGGGTACTACTAAAACTAGTTTTAGTAGTCACTGGGTATATATTATTTTTATTATTTTGTTAGCTTTCAATTTAGCAATGCTATTATTTCTGTTTCGATTTTCAAGTATTCTAAAGTTTTATGACCATTTATGAATAGTGCAAATCACACAATAGCGTGTGAGAAACATGTTGCTTTGGGTGTGGTCAGCTGATGATTCCTAATAAGGATGAAACAGCGCTGTACTGATCTCCCATTGCTTCAG
>JAYRBW010045705.1:0-11434 GCA_036023295.1 Invenusta paracnida
ATTTCCCTGAGTGTGTATGAAATTAGGATGAGTCATCATAAGCGTGTCATCTCTATACTCTCTTATCTCTATGGTTCTCTGTTAAGCCAAGCCATTTTAGAGCCAATTGATAAGCTCGCCGAGCCGGCTTGACGCTGGCTTGTCCGTGTGGACGGGTAATAATATAGATGGCCAAACTATTGACAGGGTATTATTCTTAATTGAAAAATTATGGCAGCTAATGTAAAATTCTATAAAATTATTCTGTGAAAAGGTTTTTTGGTCATGTATCATCGGGTATAAATGGATTATCATTCTTAATAGCTTTATATAATTGTTTTAAATGAGAAGCGTTAAAAAAGACTTGTCCAAAAAGTTTGAGTTTTAGAATATTAAAGTGACCAATATATTGTCAAATCTATCCATTTTACCTACATTGCCACGCAAAGACCTTTAAACACAAGTTAAATCTTTTGCAATATGTTTATGAATAAGTTACCAAAAGTATTGTTGGTTTGATGTGTTTATAATAGGTCGATAAGCAAAGACATTATATATCATTAACAATGTGTCTAAATCAAGTAAGCATTTATAATAACTACTGTTGTCTTTAATGACATATTAAACTTATCTTCAATATCCATAAATAAGTAGGTACCTACCTACATTTGCACTTAAATTTCTGTCGCTTGAAAATTATTTTAATTGACATTATAAATGTCAGACCATGAGTTTTACACACCTACATAAAACAGTAATTAGAAACGATTTTCATTACTTTATTTTTAGTGGAGTGAATTCCAATTGGTTAATGTAGTTCGAAGTATTATCCAATCAGCATCGTCCGAATGGAATTCAAGAGCCTCGTGCATGGGTGATGTGCCATTTCAATTTGGATATCAATTTCTGGAAAACATAAAAAATGTGAGTTTCAATCATTTATTGCTAATATTTTATCTATTTGAAATAGGTCACAGAGCTGGTATTAAACACTGCCGCTAAGATTGATTCCAAGTTGCAAAATCTATCTTCATATTGTCAATAATATAAAATAATGGACTTTTTGCGAGTTACGCTTAAAAAGAGTAATATCACTTCGTATACTACTTGAGTTGAATACGGTAGTAAGAAGAGGATGAGCGGTGATATTTCTGTGTTCTATAGAGTTTATTATCCATGAATGAATGCTAGAGATTGCATTTTCTTTATCGAGTTAAACTGAACTGATGTACCCACTCATTGTTCTACTCGCCTGTTATCTTTATGTATTTGTATGTTGCGGACCTGCTGTTTAGAGTTTAGTGTCTCATTTAATCCAGTTTACGGGGGAAAGTTATGAAACGTTCGATGTATTGAGAAGGGGGATACTAATTTCGCCCTGTGTTGTATGTAATGTCTGCTTCCACAGTGTTAGCTAATTTTGAGCAACGTCTATACTAACCAAATAATTTGCATTTTCGCTACTCATGAGAGATTTGTGGTGTTAATTCCTCTTTCTGGGCTGTCAGGTCTCCTTAGACGCGAATGAGGGTCAGGGTATGGAGGTGCTGGCTTCCCAAACGAACACATCCGGGAGTACGGAGATGATTCGAGTGGCTCGATGGCAGACGGGAACATTCCAGCGACTCGTTAAGATCCGAGAAGACAAAATCTTTCCGAACACCTTTACTGGATGGAACAATCGGACCATCAGAATCTGCACTCCACCTGTAAGTCGAGTCATAAATATAGAAATAGAAACATGTAAAGAGAGTAAGATTCTTCGCATCGTGTGTTGTATAAATAAAGCTGCTCACAACTTGTCCGGTGTGCAACATTTTTACGAATAAATTGTTTGTTTAAATAACAGATGCATCAATAGACACACTTAATAGTATCCCCTATTCCCCGACAACCCAGATCGTCAAGTCAAATTCTGTGTCCACACGGCAAAATTGTTTGATGAACTTATCGATTTTTAACCGCAACAAATTATCAAAAAAATTATTTATATTGATTTTTTATGATTTTTCATGATGAGTTAAGCTGAAGCAGTAGTGAAGTATAATTAATCACATATTACCGAATGAGGGGATTATTTATCAACCAATAAGATTTTGACTTGGCGTTGGCTTTAATAACAAGTTTAATATCCGTCAAGTCAAGCCATCAAACCAATCGATCAGTTTATCCGACTTGACGCTGTCTGTCTTGACCGTGTGGACGGCTATTTTTGGCTTGACAAGCCAATATGAACGTTGGTTAGTACGGGACCTAATAAGAGAATTATATTGTTTAATGAATAAAAAATTAGAGCCATTTTAAGTAAGGTGAGTTGAAGACTTGGTGCGTAAGGCTCCCATTTATATTTGAACTCGTTCATCAAAAGTGGTTATGCCAATATCGGCGCAACTTTAAACAATCTCAAGAAATATCGGAAGAGCATATTTTGTTAAAGACTGAGTTGTGACACCTACATAAACATTATAGGATATACGTACTATGCTCTTTAACTCTAGTTTTAAGTTGTATTTTTGATTGGCCAGCGTAAAACAAGCTTGTATCGCACGAAAAGTTTATAGCCATATACAGCCTTAGCCTAAATGCAGGAATTCCATCCATCATTAGGTGAGTCCGTTTTATTTATACTCAGTGTATTTGGATCGCAACATTGCATCAATTGCAATAAATTGTAGGAAATCTATGGCTCATAAAATCCACCTCCACTTTTCGTTGCGTATTTGATTATTTCGTCTTTTCAGGACGGCCAGTTTGCCGAATTCACGACGGATGGACCTATCTTCAATCTTTCTGAGACAACTCAAATGCTTCATGCAATTCTCAAACACCTTCAAGTTGTCATGGAATTCGTGTGAGCTCAACTGATCACTTTGAACTTAAAATGTAGTCACATCCAACTTACGAACTTATAATCTACTGTCACTATTTTTAGATATAACTATTTTCCTGAAATTGGAAAAGTAGCCCCTTTTCCATACGAGGAGAATCAATATAAATCCGAGTATGGAAATAGTACTTTTCTAATGAAGGAGTGTAGTTTTTTCTATGTTATGATCAGTATTATATTATGTAAATCTCTATGATCAATATACATGACTAGATTTGAATTTAATATTAAAACAATGAATGATATAAATCCAATGAATAGCGTTAAAAGATATGATAGTAGCTCGTCCCTATATTTGCTGAAAATGTAGATCTTGGTGATCGCCGACTATTTGAAAATGAATTTGTTCAATATTTCCACTGTTTAAAAACGAAAGAAAATTGGCATCTAGTACGACCTGGTCTCATTATTCTGTGATCAATCATAAGTACCAGACTCAGACTGGCCAGAAATTCCAAATGTTCCCGAGGATTACAATGTTATTGAAATCATTTGAGGCTGGATATATGAGAAAATCTTCAAAATATTATCAAAAGACCACGTAGACGAATTCCTGACTCGCTGTTTCGAGGATAATGCAGCTATCAAGCAGCTACAAAATTGGGACGCCTCAACAAACCAAAAATACTGTTAAGCCTGTTGAACAAAAAGTTGTAAATCTACACAATTGTCAAAACATTATCCTAAATTTATAAATTAATAGTGCGTTTTGATATTAGAATGACTGTTATAGTTATAATTTTTGGTTTCTTTATAAACACAATTACATGTAATTTCATTAATAACAATATGTTTTAACTTACTATAGTATAAAAATCGAGAACGATTAAATTCGTATAAATTTCTCCATGAACGAAAGAGTTGGATAGAAAAATGGACATAGAGAGAAATGTATAGCATGTGCGCATGTTTCCCGCAAACTGTGACAAAGCAAGTTATAGTTAGCCATGAAAAATCTAGAGAAAACCTATTTGAATAATTTTTTAAAAACGTTTTAACAAATTTATTAAATTATATTACCAAATAAGTTTATACAACATTTTTTTAAACCCTGTCTGACTTTATATGCATTGTATTAAATATTACATATTTTCATTGATAGTATAATGGTCTTAATATTGAAAGCATTAACGTAGGATTAATTATATTAATTGGTTTTGCCAAATATAGTCGGTTTTGAATTGTTAATATCATTCGTTTTAATATTAGTAGAATGTTATACACATATGCATACCCAAGCTATTTACTAACACTTCGTATTTTCTTTACAAACAAAAGTTTTAAAAATTCTGTAAAACTTGTATTAGAAACCATTTAATTACTCGGTTCAGTGCACTGTATTATTGCGTTTACTTATTAATGGCAAAGTTAAGTTATGTAAACGTTTAAAATTAAGAATTTTTTATATATCTTTTTGATGAGAATAATAATATTTACGTGCTTTAAAATTTGGTGATGCAATTAATTTTAATTAATCAAAAAAGTTTATTGAAGCATTCAGGCATATTTCGAAATGGATTCTGTTTTCACAATTAACGCTGCATTAGAATCCGATAGCGATTATCCAAGAATTGTGTACCAGTAATTTCATAAAGGCAATTTCAGACCTCCGGGACTAATCTTCCAGAAGAATTAAATAGTCTGATGAACTCAATTTTGATTATATTTTCATATTTTTCCTTTGCATTATTTTATTCTTATATATATATATATATTTTACTTTTAATGATAAAATGTAATTTATTTTTCGTATGTTTGTTTTTCGAGTGAATATTACTGCCTTTATTATGATCAATAATTACATTATATATCCCTGTAACAGTTCAGTGTTAAGTACAGAGATGGGAGTGGACAGAGATGGGAGTGGACAGAGATGGGAGTGGAGAGAGATGGGTGTGGACAGAGATGGGAGTGGACAGAGATGGGAGTGGACAGAGATGGGAGTGGATAGAGATGGGAGTGGACAGAGATGGGAGTGGACAGAGATGGGAGTGGAGAGAGATGGGTGTGGACAGAGATAGGAGTGGACAGAGATGGGAGTGGACAGAGATGGGAGTGGACAGAGATGGGAGTGGACTTATAATTTTGGACTTTATAAAATTATTGTAAAATTAGTACTGCTTACCTAAGAAATCTGTCTACCTAATTAGTTCTGCTGACCTGAGAAATCTGTCTACCTAATTAGTCTATAAATAGATCTGGAATTTCCCGTCCAGCGGTGATTGACGCTTGCATCCTGAATTTTGATGAGTCATCATAGCCACTAATTTATCTAACTCTCATTTGGTGTTAAGCACTCTTCTAATCTATATTGATTGGACACTGGCTGCCAGCTAACTATGCAAACTCAAATACAGGGATCCTTACGCTTTAACCTCCTATTACACATATTGTCACCTATCTTTCTACATACCTCTGATCGTCTGTTGTCCATGGCTCTCGTCTCTCGGTTCCTCTGTTGTAGACCGGTGATCTATAAGCCCGATGACCTCACATGGGGTGGTCCCCAACCGAACACTACCATCTTCACGGGATGTGTGGGCCAACTGCAGATGGGGGTGAGTGCGAACGCTGTGCATGCTAGTCTCGGGAGAAAGGAAAGGGTTCCACTCTAGAAATTGTGAACATTAATAGTCACGGGGAAAGGTGAGGGGAGGTGGGCACTGAAAGGCTCCCTCTGGAGCAATGTATGCTTTCCTGACTGTTATCGGCAAATCATAATTTTTTGTATATAACTCTCAAAATTGATGAAATACTGATTCGGGTACTGAATAATTAATTTACTGTAAAAAATATCAAAATACAAAAATTTTCTTGCTGAAGCCACAAATTACAATCAATACGCACGGCTGGCTTCAGCAAGCACAAATTCGTGCAATCTAAAAACAAAAATAAGTAACTCAATATATATTATATGTACATATATAATCATCTGAAATGAAGTATAAATCAATCAGATTTAGTTAGCAAAAGAAATTAGCTGATATTTTAACATATAAATTTACTATATTTCCTCAATGTATGCAATTTTTTTACTTCATTCTATGTTTCTGAAGGACTTTAATAAAAGTGCAACCGCAAAATCAAATGGAGGGTTTTATGGGTTAATATGGCATACATATATTATTTATGACATATTCTAGCTTTTGTATGTAATAGATACCCAAGTGGGATATCTGACATAACCTATTTTTCAACATATAGCAACAATATAAATGAACTAACGGGATTAATCATTTTATTAAACAAATCAAATCATGAGTATCATGATTAACGGTATAGATTAATATATAGTATACATATATAATTTTCTGTAGGCATAACCTATTTTCATACAAACAATGTTATATAGTAGAAAACTGAATACATTTTAATAAGCAACATTAAATTGACCATTCATTATTTGGAGCGTAGAGTATAATTAAACATAGAGTTTTGGCTCTTATTGATTTCATTTGCATTGCGTTGATCAGTTTTGTCAATATAAAATCGTTTTATTTTAATGAATTTTATGTAAATGAGTAGACTAGACGTTGTGTTAAATATTTTTATTAAATTCATTTTAAGAGCAAAATATACACATTCATACAATTTTACCATACGTAAGTTGTCTGTAATATAAAATGCATTGCCTGTATATTACTGTTTTACTGTATAAACGATTTTATTGTTGTGAATTTTAGAAAAAATATTTTGCAAAAACTTTTGGGTAGACGAGAAGTAGTATAAAACTGCACGTACATAATCAATAAGAGTCGAAACTCTAGTATAATTACTCTATGATTTGGAGATTATTCTGCCGAAATCTGCAGAATAATATGCATATGCATAAATAATCTCCGGCGATTTGAAAATTTAAATAATATCTGTAGTTCTGTAAAAATAATCTATGGCAGATAATCTATAAAAAAAATATAAAAATAGGTTATGTATGCATCGTAAATTAAACTGAAATTATTATTTTTATCACCATTCTTTTGCCAACTAACTCAAACACAAAACAGAAGCAACTCCAGATAGTACAAGCTAAGAGGCTCACATTGATCAAGTTTTGCTCGTGTGTCGACATTATGATTTTTGTTAAATCCTTCGTCCTCTTTATGCAAATGTTCGATTTAATATCGATGTGAGCCTCTTAGCTTGTACTATCTGGAGTTGCTTCTGCTGCTTTGGGTGTGGTCAGCTGATGATTCCTAATAACGAAACAGAAACTTACATTACAACTTTAGCGCTGAATAATCAATAAAAGTTTCTGGATATGGTTGAAACTCGTAATAAGGCTCTATATTTTAAATATTAGCTATGAACATTTCATTATAGTAATAGCCTCAGGGTGGAATGCGAAAATTGTCCTAACTTTAGAAGTATTTTGCGATGGTTAGAGAAGTTCCTCAAGTCTTGAGTAGCTTCTAACCTAGTTTGGACTGTTTTCGCCAAAGATTATATAAGAATGTCAAGATGCGCGACACAATCTTAAAACGTATTAAAAATGTGCTAATTCCGCAAATTTTATTTTTCTCCGCTGATTGAAATTTACAAGCGGTTACTATGCAGTTGAAAATGACATAATTTGTAAAATTTGTAAATTTATATATGAAATTTATTTCAGATAATTTATCAATTTTCCTTAAAATGTATACTACTACTAAGTAGTATAAATTAAATAATACAATTGTATAATGGAGGTGGCCATTTTATTTTCTCATATTAGCAGAAATGTTCATTTCGCACATCTCGATATTTTTATATAATCTTCATTTATTTAAAGATTTTTAATTTTTAAATATAAAATGTATGTTTTCATATTTTTTTTACACAAAGGGTACATTTTGAGTGTGGTAACGTGATCAGTTTTTGTGGTGCATTTTTAAAAATCACGAAAGCTTACATTGTTTCATTGTTCAATTAAATATCACATAAAATATTCGTTAGGTTATTTATATATCAAAGGGGGGTGTTAACAAAAGCGTATATCAACTCCTTGCAAATATTTCAATTTTTGATCCTTTAAAATGACCTTCAAAGTGATTAATTTTGCAGATAAAAGGTGAACAAATAAAATAATTTTTGACACCTTTCGAGTCATCTTAAAATTTTAATTGACATATTTTAGCATTCTTCAAATATTTCTATTTTTAGTAAATCATATCCCACTTGGCTAAAATACCACATAAAGCATAGTTGACCGTATCGGTATTTTTAGCATAGACATATTTTATTAAATTCTTCCATACTTCCACGAAAATAGTTAGTAGGTGTATATATGTGTATGGCACATGGTGAAACATATTTCAGAGTGTCCCGAATAATTAGGCTACGTGCAGTAAATGGTACCTCATATTAGCTCGAACAGATAATTGAATCGAATCGAATGGTTATATTTTCATGCATTAATATTTGTGTTTTGTTACTTTTTTATTTGCGTGTACATACAAAGCTCTATGTTACAGTATCCATTTACGTTAATTTGACTTCAAGCATGTATGTATTTAAAGTATTACATTTACGGACAACATTAACTTATAGCATTGAGGTTTGTTTTTGAATAAATGAAGCTAAAATTAAAGACAACTTTTCGTCAGTAATTCTTGTTTATCCTACTCAGTTTCTCTAAAAGTTTTGATAAACAAAATTGAATCATTCAAATTATTTCTCCAAGTTATACTTTTACATTATTCGACGTTTTTGGCGTAGATCTTAAATTAGCAAAGCAAGCATTTATAAACCTAATGGATACTTTGATTATATCAAGTTGATAAACATTGAATAGTCTTCTCTTCATCAGTTGAATAGAACTTTTATTTAAAATAAAACATATTCAACAAAACGATTCTACATATTCAAATATATGTATGTGTATTGTTTTTGTTCCATTAAATGGAGATCTCTAAAGTGTATATTATGTAATTAAGAAAGTAGTTTTTATCCATCAAAGACAATCTATTTCCTTTACAGTTGGTATAATTGGGTACCCTTTAAGTGAATAATAATTCAAGTCAATTAAAACGCGCGCTCAAATTATATGAGCTATTATTTTGATCTCGCAAATTGTTTTATTTTAGTTTTTGTTATTTCTCCTAAAAAATGACATTAGTTTCTCAAAATAAAGAGCTTAAAATAAAAAAAATGGATTTGACCTTTTTGTAGAACAGTTAAGTTTTAAATATAAAGTAATATATATTTAAGTTTTAACATAAATAGAAGAAGTTTTTGTTTTTTGAAAAGTTTGCACACATTCCGTTTAGTGCCGCTTTAGTTAATTGGGATGCAAAGAACCGCTTAAAAAATCGATTGTCAAGGTCATATCTATGATATCGCCGATATGTAAAATATTATTGAACTGAAGTTATTCTTAAATTTAAGTAAACTAAAGTAAATATTATCTTAAAAACAAATAATTATATGTAACAGTAATTGAAATAGTTACGTGAGGTTTATTTCTTACTATAGCACATATAGATTTATTTTTATCGTATTTTTATTTTACATTATCCGTTACATAACTATATATTGTTATGACCTAGATTATAATGACCTTGAGTACGTCATAACAATCGATTCTTTTTAAGCGGTTCTTTGCATCACTAGAAGTAGGGCGGTGCTAAATGCAATGTGTGTCCATAAATCATTCATTACAAGATGCATTTTGTTTAGTTGAATTACTTTTGATGAAACTGTTATAGGTATTATATACTGAACATATTTTAACAAAGATTACACCTGCTAAACCAGGTTTGCAAGAAGTAATCAAAATTCACGATCTAAAATACTGTCTAAAATTTAGTTTAAAATGCAATACACAAATATCTGTTGCCGGTAACATATAACTTTGGCTTACGTATTTCAACCTGAACACATGTAAACAAAAGCTATTTTGGCGGATATTAAATATATAGTATTCTTAAATAAAGTCATGCTGGTCAGGGTTGCCTCCTGAGAATTCGATTTAATTACAAAACATTATTTGAATCACCGGACATTCTCAGTAATCTAATAGTATCATTATAGAAAGTCTTTAACCCTATTCGTACCTGCCTATTTTACACATCCATATCCCGGGGCAATTAATCTATAATTATCAATCGCTAAACTTATGTAATTTGAATTAATCTAGTTCTAAGCGAAAGATCGAACGTGGTGTCACCTAATTTGTTTATTTTCACTAATTTTAGTTTTCTTCTTGCATAAATGTTTGCGTAAACACAGTCCCAGTTAAATCTGAGTACAATGTAGGGATGCACATTTGATGCACATCGTTACACGTGTTACATAATCAATAAGTGTTACAAACCTGTTACACTGTTAATGTTCTAACATATAAACTCCTTGTCGTTATGTACACTGCTGAATAGGTGTATTAGTGACATATCGTTCTAATAACTATAAAGAAACGACTATCTTCTCCCTGGAACATATTCGTTACAGGGAGAATAACATAAAAGAAGAAACACAAAATTGTACCACGTGAAATAGACCGGAATGAACACAGAGCTACTTTTTTAAATTGTGAAAAATCTAAATATATTCAACTTAACTTAAAAGATGATCCTCTATAATTGGACATCAAAATAACGATATTTTATTAAGCTAAAACTAATTACACATATTCTAAATTAATGACAGCAGTGTCTGAATGCTAACATTCAATTATGCAAACATGGACCACTTCCTTTTGATAGTGAAATTATAAAACTTGAAACGATAAAAATATTAATTTCCTTCAAATATGGAATATAAAATCATTACAAATTTTTAATCTTATATGGAGATTTTTGCTAAAATAATAATAATAATTTGCTTAATTACTTTTTTCCATTATCATATTATTATTTAGTATTCAAAGTGTTTATCCATCTGCTTGTAAGACGTCAAATAATTTAAAAGATATTTAATTCTCTATTATAGTTTTAGATAGCTTAGGAAATGTGGATGGAAACTTGTGGGAAGAATTATTGACACTTGGAGTTGTTTATTCAATACAGAGCTAGGATAATGGATTTCCTAAAACTTGTAGTTAAATCATGAGTTTACATATTTCATGTCTAACCAACATTTCTTAAAAGTGAGAATTTCATGAATAAATAATTCTTCATATATCAATATTCTTATATTTTTCATGATAACATTGAATCAGGAGCGGCAGACAATTCTTATATATTTGAGTACGCAATGCTTTAATTGAGGATATTTTGCTGCATAATTATCCATAGTATCGATATTTACAAAAAATGAGTATGTTTTTATATTAAAAGCTACATTAAACATACTCATTTATCTTTATTATGATGAATAATGCAAATATTAGTTACCTGTGTATTACATACAAAGCTATTATAAATATTTATCTGGAACGTAATATAGAACATCTTTAATATTTAATCGCGTTTACTCAACATTACGGCAACATTTTATTGTTTCCCAATATTAATGTTCTCTCCAAATTATTCCTATATTGTCTTCATTGTATTTTGATTTGATTCTACTTAATTTTCTCTTTATACTTATACCTCTCCTCTCCTCTCCTCTCCTCTCCTCTCCTCTCCTCTCCTCTCCTCTCCTCTCCTCTCC